>JAOUZG010017399.1:3659977-3671119 GCA_026289955.1 Argiope argentata
TTTTTTTTCTAGTGTAGAATAAATTATTACTATTTGTAAACAAGATAAATTTGCAGTTAATATAGAACCGGCAGTTAAGCTCAGCTCACTCGTGTAATCAATTGAAGAAAGTTCCTTTGATACGGAATATCTATGAGTATTTTATGCTGTTGCGATTATATATTACTCATTTTGCTTGTATACTAATGATTATAACAGATGCTAGTATTATGTGCACTATGGTTGTGCGCTTTATTATCCATGTTTGTCATTTTCGTGTAGAATAAAACAATATTATTTGTAATAAATCAGCTTAATTCTTTACTCTAAAATCTGAACTCTAATTTTTTGATAAATTTTTGTAAAAATATATAAAAGTGCAGAAGACGAATAGGCTTGTTCAATTCTTTTTATTTTACTAAGCTACTCAAAACTTTAAAAAAAATGGTGGATTATTATTTAGTTATAAACAATTGAAAATTTTCTTTTTTTCCTTCTGATTACAGTGTAAATTTCTTACATTTATCCAGTTTCTTAAGGGGCATCAGTTAATCTATTGTTTAAATAATAAATTGATTTTCTTATCTTAAAATTTTCCGTTCCTGCCGAGTTTCAGTAAGTTGACAGACGTACATCTGCCTGCGGATTGTTTTGAACAGATGCTAACGTCGTTTTTGACAACTTCGACAGGCGTCACGACTAAGACAGGGCTCGCTTCCGTTGAAAATGCCCTTGCTGAAAAATGAAAGATAGGAAATTATCTGAAAAATGGCGAATGCAAGTGAGAATATTAAAAATGAAGTTTCTCATGAAAAGGGGTGGATTTACAAGTGCTGCGAAGGAAAATGAATGTTGATATACAACAGTACAAATGAATGTTGATATTGTGAATGTTGACATACAAAGACTTTTCCCTTTTCAAAGAATTTGGAAGTAATTAAATATTTTAGAGAGTGAAATAAATTATTTTAGTCAGTTTCTAACTTATTATGATTTTTAGAAAAAAAGATTTAGTAATAAAAATTATTATACAAAGAATCATGATTAATTATATAAAATTATATAATATTAATTATATAATTAATAGAAACTTAACTATAATCGTTGTTGTGTCTCGAGTTCCACTTTTACAACGGTAGGAGGGGTGCAGTAGCTTCTAGAGCATCCCTGAGCACCGGAGGGCAGAAGTCTGATTTCTAGCTCACACACATCACAAACCATTTTTACTGTGCAGACTTCATTCATTCATCTACAGATCGTAATTTACATAGGAAACAGAGAACGATCACCTCTGACTCAATAACCCCAGTATTATTATTCTCGACATGGAGGATATTGCGACCATGACAGATTTAACGCGCGCCAGCCGCCACACACTCGAAAAGTCTTCGGCTGGAGGGTTCAAATTCACAACACTAGGGATGCGAATTCAACGCAAATTTCATGATATTTTTAGAATTATGTTCGCCGATATGCCTGTAAGCAAGAGAGCTCAGAAATGAAATAATCTAGAAGAGTAAAATTTGATGCATTGTATCTACAAGTAAACTGAAATTCCTATTAAATATCGAATTAATTCCTTTCTGTATCTGCGTATTTATACGTTAATGAAAGAACTCGTTAACAGTAAACGCCAAATAGATGAAAGCTGGAATTTGTATTTATTTTTGAAATTATAGATATATATGAAAATTTGAACCAAATTTTTTAATGGTTTGGCTGTCTATCAATCTGTCTAATTATGACTGTTTGATTATTCAAATTCACCAAAAGCTAGATCAGTAAATGTTTGATAATTTATAATGTAAAACAGATCGAATCAATGATCCGTGTGCCGGCGTCCTGGCATAGGGGTAGTGAGTCTTCTCCGTGATCTAAGCGTCCGGGGGATCGAGCCCTGGTGAAGCCTGGTTTTTTTTCTTGTTCAATCTATGAATTGTATGAATGCGCGTCTCTGTGAAAAGGGATTGTGCCATTGAATGTGATGATTGAGTAGTTATGTCGTACTTTTGGCCCTAGTCGGCTTTACTTTGCACCAGAGACGCTCATTCGGCTTAAATTGGCTGCTGCGTCACCTTTAGTTTTTACCACTTCGGCATTTTTGTTATAATATAATCACAACCATATATGTATTTAAAAATGAATATTGGACCGGGATGGCCTGGTTGGTAGAGCGTTAGATTCATACTCCTTAGGTTATGAGTTCGAAGCTCACTGGCCAAAAGATTCCCTGAGTGTGTGGCGATTGGCGCTCGTTAAAATCTGTACGTGGTCGCTAAGTCCTCCATGTCGAGAGAAATATCAATGGGGGTACTGGTTCAGAGGTGTTCTTTTCAAGTCTAAATTACGATTTGAGATGCATGAATGTATTCCGCCTCCTAAAAAGGGTAGTGACGTGTGTGTAGCTAAGTCGTACTCTTGGCCCTAGATGACGCTACTTGTAAAACAAGAGACGTATATCTCCGGTTTAAAATCTGCTGGTGTATCAGCGCGGCGTGTCCACGGCAAGTGCCGTTAGTCACTACAAAAATAACAATAATGAATGTAATTGCACGATGAGAATTCTATCTTTTTGGATACCAGAACATGTAAATGCAAAAAATAGCTACAGGTTGGTAAATGAAATTTTAATTGCTCTTTTAATTTTGAATTCCTGTTGAAATTCTGGCTCAAGGGTGAACTGTTCAATATACCTTTTCTATTTTCTTGAAGGATGCAAAAGTTCAATACATCTTTTATAGTATATTAGAGAATCGAAGAGGAAAACTTGAGCTGTTTTTTTGGTATACCATTGTACATAAATATCACAGTACTTTTTCATACGTTTTTCAATAATAAAACAAAGTGAATGTGTTTTAAAATACTGTATATTTTCTGAAAAAGGCTGGAAAAAGATGCAGCTAATTAGAAATATCACAATAATTTAAACAAATAACAATCAAATAAAATTCTGAATAATCTATTTACAATTATAATGTTTGTGAGAAATTGCAGAGTGTTAAGAAAAAATGACATGGGTAGGATGTTAAGTCTTCCTATTATTATTAGCTTCCATCTAATAGAAAGTTTTACTAGAAATAAATACAAGTCAATTAAGAAAGCTTTGAATATAATTGTATTTCTGTGCTTAGAAATAGTTTCGAATTTGAAGTTTAAATGTAATGTTAACTTTAAATGTTTCAAGTACGTTGTCGAATCTTTGTCAAAGAGTATTCTTCATCAAGCTTATTCAAACTAATCTTATCGTAAGCACTAAATTTGCTAATTAAGTTGGGTGTGCAGAAGAGAGACAATAGTCAGTTTAATACTAGAGGCGTAATTTTCCTTCTAACAGCCTTCGAAATTGTTGCTGTTGTTACTAATGGCACTTGCCATTGGTTCAGTGATTGGCTCAGCGATTTTAAGCCGAATGAGGGTCTCTTGTTTTTAAAGTTGCGCCAACTAGGGAAAAGTATACGACTTAGATACACACTTATCACTTTTTCTTGAACAACCCTTTTTGAAAGCGAGGGAACATTAATACACCTTACAGATATTTCACATAAGAACAACCTTGCCCCAACTGGGACTCTTACCTGGTTCGCCCAGATCACGAGGCAGACGCGCTACCTCTGTACTAGGACGCCGGCGTTTTCGGAATTGAACTTATGAGATTGATTTATTAAAGAAATTTTATTCTGTTTGAGAAAACAACTATTTTTTAGAAGTGGCTCCTTCTTAAAGAGAAAAAAAAGTTTTTTTTTTTTTTTTTTTGCAAAATTACTGAAATTAAATGTTTTTATTCTATGGGTACCCACAATAGATTAATAATGATAACACTAATACATCACATCAACTCCAAAAGAGTAAAATGTTATAAGAATTAAAAGACAAAAAGCTGATAAAAAAGGTTGCAAATTATTACACGGAAGGCTGTTTATAGTAAATCTATTCATATAATGAGGCTTACATACATTTGTAATGTGCTAATATTTATCGACAAGCGTATTGTCCTCAAATTTCGATATTTATCTTCCAGTGTGCAAAATGGAAAAAAATATCCACTTTTTGAAGCCAAGTCTGTTGTATAATAAATTACCAATACATTTCGTGTATCATTATTTTTTGATAGTATTTTCTGTGTGTGATTAAATGTGATTAAAATTTTCAAAATTTGAATCCTTTAATCGAAGTTTTAAAATATTTCTTCAGTTATCTCAAATTATATCATTGCATAAAAACTTTTTACATCACTCTTAAGTTAAAATAATTAAATTTTCAATCGTATCGTTTTCCATACATGTTTCCTCCTTAATTTCATTACATTTTTAGAAATATTTAGAATAAGTATATTTTACTACATTGCTTTTCATTGTTGTAGTTATGGCATTTATAAACACGAAATTGCAACTAAGAAAATACAAGTAATCGCTGAATTAGAATTAGAATTAAAATTGAAAAGAATAAAGCCTGAAACTTTAGCATGAACTTCAGGCTTGATGAATCAAGTATAAAACGTCATCATGCTGCATTCGGACCGTAGAATCTTTATGAATACAAGATTTTTGTTTCATCCGTAACCAAATCATATACTAGTGGCATTTTTTTCAAACACAATTAAGAAACCAATTACAATCTTGCTTTTTTTTACATTACGTTACATAACAAACACATTATTTCTATAATTCATCACTAACGCACAAAAATGACATTATGAATTCATTCTGAGAAAGCATTCTTTCCAAATTCTAAACGAAGGATAAAAGCACTATGAAAAAGATTAAAAGTAGCAATTTCGAGATTTTGTTCTTTAAATAACACTAGCTTGCTTTTTGAGATGAACAAATTTTTTCCATTTCCCTTTTCTTAGGGAAAAAAGTGTTCTGAAGTAAAAAAAAAAATGAATGAAAGAAAGAAGCAATCTTTACTCTTTCGGTAAAGTAAAGGCTTTTTTATTTATTTTTACACACATTTTATAGATTTTTCTTTCAATTTAGGAATGCTCGGCTCAAAAATGAAACTTCGATTTGTTGAATGCGAGAAAACACTTAACGATACATTTATTTATTTATTTCTCCTCGTTTTTCTGTTTTTATAAAAAATGTTTTTGCATGCACCGCTTTTGGTACACTCTAAATTTAATTTTAAGGGTAAAGATTGTTGAGTACTTTTTATAAAAGAAAAATGTTTTATGCTTTTAGAATAAGAGTACCAGTGATTTTGTGAACTATTTCTTCAAGATTAAGTTTCATCAAAGTATACTTCGAATATTTCGGAAGAATAAATATTAATAATCATGATCTCATCTGGTATCATCCATATATGTTAAAACAATTGGTAATATTCATACATTACTTATAAATAATTAAGAGCCATATACGCACTCACACAAGTATGTTTCCACGGTGATGTTCCGCAAATATTTGGAGAAGATGGGCACCCATTCAAGTGTTGTTCTCATCATCTGATAATGCTTCGAAATTTGGAATTTCATCCCAAAATAGATCCAGATATATCAAAATATCGTCCAAATATAGTCCCAAAAAGCCCAAAATAGATCAAAATCGTCCCTATCGTCCAAAATCGTACCAAAATAGACCAAAATAGATCAAGTAATCGCTGCATTAGAATTAGAATTAAAATTGAAAAGAATAAAGCCTGATATTAAATGCACACAAATATACATTCTTTATTATGGAATTAATTTTAAATATCAAGACTACAAATAATGTTTTTTATCTGACTAAATGTAGTTTCTTCATAAGATGCCTCGTATATTCTCTAATAAAGAAGTCTCCCCCCTTTAGCATAAAAATACGGATTTGGACAAGGCTGGGAATACAATGAGTATTCATATTTTTATTTTCAGAGTCACACAGAGCGACAATTGTGTGCTTCCTAGAACATTAAAAAAACGATATTTCTGCATATTTCAAGATCAATAGGAATCACAAAATATAGATCTTTTGTTTAAAACTACATCATTCATCAGAATTTAGAATGAGGTGATTTTTTAGGAGTGGAGAGACAGGGCTTTTAAGCAAGCACCACTAAATTAAATAGATTTTGGAAGCCTTTTCTCGACCAAATGTAACCAAAATTTTAAAAAAAGTATTACATCGTCATTTTTGTTAGAAGACCACACACACGCTCTCTCTCTCTCTCTCTCTCTCACACACACACACACACACACACACACACACACACACACACACACACACACACACACACACACACACACACACACACACACACACACACACACACACACACACACACACACACACAACAAATTATTGGAAATCATATAAAGACAATTTTCATTTCTTCTTGCATTAATGCAGAAAATATTTACGTTCATTTCAAACAATTTAAATTGTTTCACGTGAAAATATTTTGAAAAATTTCCAGACCAGAATTCTTACATATACTCCTTGGAAAATTTTCCATGCACACATATCATGACAAATTGTTGTAATTGTTGTAGTATTATAAAGTTTTCCTCTTATGATAATTGGCATTCCGGCCAGAAGTAACTTCACCTGTTTCTCCACATATCTTTAAGTGTCTCCGAAACGTCATATGGAGACCCTCTTCAACAGTGGGGTCATTTTATTATATCCAGTTAAAGGGCAACATATGAGCGTTTTCAAAGAGATACCCTTTCCATATAACTATAGATTTGGCTGTGAATACAATGAGTATCATCATATCCTAAAGAAAGAAGAACGTCAAAATATACAAAAGTTAATTTTTTTAATTATGAAGGGACTCCTGACATGTTCGAGAAACACTTAATCACCAGCAACTGTTGTCATTAAGAGTCGCAATCAGGTAGAATTTAGCCTGTATTAAAGTGAACTGAATATGATTAACATGTGTTCGGGAAGAATCGACTGAATCATTAACAGACATTTTTCCGATCGGCTAAAGACCATTGAGGGAACATTGCTGAGTAGCCATTAGGCAATAAGGAAGTCAAGTGCACCAATGAGAAAATGAGAGAGGGAGATTTAAGGGAAATAAAATACGGGGGTTTTGTTTTGAAGGAAAAAGTAGTGAGAGCTGTTAAGAAGGAGTCGGATAGACATGAGTATTCGAAGGTGTTCCGAAATTTTTGAGAAACTCCTTTTGATTCAGGTTTCCGTGTTAAGACCCGCCTGATTTATATCAGTGGATTTCTGGAGCTGACCTTGTAGTAGCTGTAGGTGCTAAGAACCTGTAAGGTTTTTGTATCATGTCAGAACAAGATGTTGTTTTGGGGATGAGTTTTTCGGGATTAACAAAAATACCTTGACGAAAAATAAAAAATTCAAACCGTAGGCGAAAAATTGAAATTTTATTATCTTCACGAGCATCTAAAAAAATCAGTTTTTAATAACGCGTTGCCACTTCATTTATAAAAGATCTGATTAAAAAAATATGTTAATGACTACAGCAAATAAAACCGAGAAAAATGTCATTTTGAGCACGTGATTATATGAAGAAATAAATAGGAAATGTGGTTTTTTTTTTAAACAATAAATGCGAGACAATTTTTTTTGGATCGCTTGCAATTCTTAAGTGACTCCTTCAAAGAAACGATTAATATGAATGAAGATAAAATTTAACTTGCACGAGCACGCGTGCTCGACCGTGCAAAAAATGATGTTCTGACATGATATATTGAAATATGCGTAGTAGATTTCATTTTAATTTTGTGTGTGTGTTTATTTTCGAATTAACTGAGGAACTATCTCATGATTGACTTTCAGCTGTTTTGTAAATATTATAAATAATAACTTAGGTTAGAACAGGTTGTTTATGTGTATTCAGATTAGGCTGTAAATGAAAGAGTTGTTTGATGACTCTGGATCAAGATATTACAGTAATCACTCTTTTATTGATAATTCTTAAATTAAATTTTCGAACGTGAATTACTTTTTGGAAATAGTAAATTACTTTTACACATTTCAAACTTGAAGATCGATGAGATATATTGAAATATTATAGTTAATTATTCCTAATTATTCCTATATAATGTACTTACGCTTCATTTTGAATAGTAACTGTAATTAATATAACTAGAGTATATTATTATTCTTGGCTAAATTTAGTTTATCCTTACTGTTTTAAAATATGTAGAAGCTAGTTGTGTCCCTAATATTAGATAAATAAGAATATATATACCGATTAAAATGCATGCTCAAACTAATATTTTATTTATTTGAACATTCAGTTAAGAGGTAGCTTAGTGCTTTATTCACTTATTAATATAGTCCAGTTATTGACTTCTGTCAATTCTAACAAGCAAAAAAAAAAAAAATTTCCTTGCGCCAATAATGTTAAACATTTTTTTTTCACCCTTGACATGCTTGCCAATAGTGATTACGTTCGACTGAGTTACATGAAAAACATTACAAGATAAATGTTTCTGCCACAGTACATGATCTAAAGCTTCCCTCCTGTTATCGAACCGTCATGGGCAATGTAGTCCCATTAGTAACTTTTTCGCCAATTAGTCAAACTTTCGCCAGGTGAAAGACGACAAGTAGCGCCCCCTGTCGGCAGGATCAGTGTGGAAGATGAGAGAAAATGATGCTGCTCCTGATCTTCTCGTCGCACTTCGGACCAAACAGATGGGGAAAACTGCGTTCTCCGCACAAACAGACCGATATTGAAACTTGCTGAAGTTGATAAAAAGTTGAAGAATAATTTTTTTTCGATTAGAAGAAGTTTTTTTGGCGGCTGTTCTTCGCAGAAAAGTTTTGTGGTGTAGTTGTGGTTCGTAGGGAAGGTAAGTTTAGTTCAAATTTATTATTATTTTTACAGAATTGTGGAAAGTTTCCGCAACTTGAGATAGAAATTTATGTTCCTAGAAGTAGAAGTTTCGGATGAATTTTATTTTATTTAATTCTGTATTGCAAATAATTTAGATAATTTTTTCATTAGGCATTTACATATTTACTGTATTATAATTTTATTGGGAAATAATAATGATAATTATTTTATGAATAAGATTAAACGATAAAATATTAATACAAAAATGCATATTTGAGGAATCAGTTACAAAAGTGTTTGCATTATAAAATATTAACATGCTTGTTCTAAATAATTAATTTTGTTTGCATGTTTTTTATATTATATGATTTATAAGAACTTAAAAACTGTTAAATGAGTAGCCTAAAGACTATTATTCATCCTTGGAAATGAAATAAAGACATTTTTAATTACTTTTTAAATAATAAATAAATAAATAAATAAATAAAAATAAATAATGATAAATAATAAATAAAAATAATAATAAATAAATAAATAAATAAATAAATAATTAAATAAAAAATAATTACCTTTATTATTAAAAATGTATTTCAAAATGTACAAAAAATGTTAAAAAATTTCTGCAATAGAATTTTTTTTCATTTGTAATTTTTATTTAGATAAATAAGATTTAAATTTGTTTTTATTTTCTTATAAGAAACTCGTGTTATCTATTGTATTTTAGTATTCATTTTATGAAATAGTATTTTAGGACTTCTCTTTTTCTAGTTAATGTTATATTTCTTTTATTATTTAGCTTTTTTGCATTTTTTACCTAGCATATGATAAATTCACGAAAATCAATAAGAAATCGGTTCTGATCTCAAAAAAAGAATGATGTATAAGAAAGATTGTAATCAATAACGACAATATATATATTTTTAAAATTATAATTTCTTAATTAACGCAAGAAAAATATTGAATCTTTTTTTCATTTTTAAAGTAAATCAGTAATAAAATGATTAGATGGTATATATATATTTCATCATATTTCTATTGAAGTGTTTTAATTTCCTAATAGGGAAAAAATCATTCATTTTAATTGAATGTTTTTATTTAAAAATATTTATTCCTTAGAATTCATGAAAATCATATCTTATTATTCTGTCAGCATTTTTTTTAATTGATATAAATTTGAAATTTATTTCTCTAATAAATTTCCACATTATATAATTTGATGTATATTTTTGCATTCGATGCAATTGTTTTAAATGCAATACTTTTTAAGTGATATGCATGATTTTAATGATTAACAAATTTTTCTGTACAAGAAAATTTTCTAATGGTATCATAGTTATTGTTTGATTATAAATAAATTAAATATATATTAAATTTCTCATAAAACATTTATAGAGAAACTACTGTTTTTCAGGGGTTGAATATTGTTTCGAGAAATGAAAAAAAAATTTCTTCAAAAATTTATATCATGAGAAATTTTAAAAATTATTTACTATGATAACACAGTTACATGAAACATACATTTTAAAAGAAAGCATTAGGATTTTCTGATCATTAATTATTTTTATTTAAACAATTGAAATTCTTGCCTAATACCCTGAAATTCGCCTCAAAATTTATTTATTCAAAATTATGAGGTTAATATTTTTTTAAGATTAAAAACCCTAAAAATATTCTTAATTTTAGAGAAATATTTTTCTAATTATAATTAGCCCAGAAGCTGTTCAATTTATTTTGAATAAGAAAAATATCTCGTGTTCCGTTCAAAATATTTATCTTTTATAAAGTTTATTTTGAGAGTTTAATCTCCATTTTTTGTACTGAATAATTGGAAACGTATCATTTGTGCTATTTTTTATTCACATTTTTATTAGAACTAATAATGCAATATGAGAAAGAGTTATTCATGATAATTTCATAAATTGACCATCCGAAGCATTATTGAAGCAACCTTGGCATTATTTTCGAAGACCAAGTTTAATTAATTGAAAGCTAGATAAAGAGGATAAAACCTAAATCGTTAAATTAATTATTTTTATATATTTATTACGCCTCATTAATTTTTTTGCTGACTATTACAGGCTTACTTATTGTCCTGCGGGACAAATTAAAAGCGTGGGAGGGAATTGAAGAGCCCATGAGGGAAACGAGGGATAATTTAATTATAGGCAGCTCTATCGGCCTTTAACCTTTATTATATAAGGATGCCAATCATATTAAGAGATAAAGATTTGTTTATTAAGAATTGTAAGCTCTGGGTTCTCCCCCAAAATTGAAAAAATTGTCTCAAATGGTGCTATGCGCTCGCATCAAAACAAACTTATTCGTGACATGTTCATGTTTAGCGTCTATCAACTCTGCTTGGTTCAATCATCTTTTAGATAGTGGGGTGTGATCTTTTATCTGAGATCTATATCATATCGCTTA
>JAOUZG010017399.1:3696619-3707148 GCA_026289955.1 Argiope argentata
TGAATATTACCCCATTAAAAATTCACTCCGATATTTAAAAGAAATAACAATTTGAATAAAATGTTGAATTTAATTGATCCAAATTATCACATCAGATAAAACCATTGTAATAAAACATATAAATGAATACAAATTACATTTTATTGATGTAAATATGTATTTTCCTATTGTATTTAATAATAAAATGATGATTATTACCCCATTAAAAATTCACTCTATTAATTGAAAGAAATAGCAACTTTAAAAAATTTTCTAAATCAATCAATACCAAGCAGGGTAAAACTTGTTTCATTCTAGAAATTTAATTAATTAAAATAATAATTTAATAATAAAACGAGCCCAATTTTTTGACATTTGTATACATTTAATTGATTCAAAAATATTCTATGACTTAACAATATTAAATATTTTTCAGATATCGCATTTATTTTCAGCGTTATCTATAATATAAATGTTTGAAAAAAAATTCTTTTAGGTACAACTTTTTACTTTAGAACGTACAATAACATTTTTTGAAACCTCAAAGTTCTTGCTAAAAATCATTTTTGGCGTATTAAATAAATATGTTTCCTTCATCCTTCCAAAAGTGCATGTTCGATTTCTTTCACGTTCACTCTTGGACCAACTTTATCGCATTTGGCTTCAGGCTGTTTTCTATAATGGATATTTTCGACTGGATATCACGAGCTATTTTTTTACTTTGCGATGTACTTTTAGCTGAACTATAGCATCAGTTACAGATTCTGGTATTGATTTCTTAACACTTTTATATTTCTCAGTATTTCCTTTTCTCTTTTCTTCTTTCCGCTTCTTAACTTCTACAATGTATTATTTTTCCTAATTGAATTAAATCACTGGAGTATTGTTCTAAAAAACATTTAAAGCGTGGTGGCCTGGTAGTAAGGTCTCGGATTCGAAACCTGAGGGTTTAAGGTGTGAAATTCGGATCCACCGAAGAACCGTTGTGTAAGCGTGTCTGCTGCATTCTAAATCCTTAGTGGCCCAACTGGTTTGGTGTGGAAGGTTAGTAAGGGGATGCCAACTCAGGTGTCGTCTTCGCCATTTAATGGAGATTTCCAAATTATGGGGGCCGTCTGAAAATAGCCATAGTTATTGCTTTAAAAACGTCACATTAATATAACTAAACCAAACCAGAAACTTGTACAATAGTTGCTAACAGCTCATATTCATAAGAAAAGCTGTGTAAGTCATCTCAATCCACCTTAGCACTGGACTACCTGAGGCTGTCCTATTGACGGTACCATAATAGTAAAGTTGTCACCATCAAGTTAAGATAATAATAAATACACTACAATTTTTTTGATCGCATTACAAAAAGTATCAATATAGTTTCATGGTGAAGACATAAAAAATTTTTCTTGTTAAAACCCATTTGTTATTGTTGAAAATCAGTTTTCTTTCAAAAAACATAACATTTTCAAGTTAATATTCTTCTCTGTATGCTCGAATCAATTGTAAAAGAATTTTGGTACATGATTGAGTGGAAAGTTTTACAGTTGCATGCTTTTATCATGTCAGAAAATGATATTGTTTTGGGAAGGAGGTTTCTTGGCGTCACCCAAAATTCGTAGGCGAAACATTGAAATCTTATATCTGCACGAGCATCGAAGAAAATCTATTTTTAATAACGCATTGCCATCACATTTACAAAAGCTCCTATTAAAAAAATTAATTAATTGTTTCAGCAAATAAAACTTAAAAAATGTCATTTTGAGCACATGATTATATGAAATGAAATAAATAGGAAATGGGATATTTTTTTAAAAAAATCAATAAGAGACAAAGATTTTTTTGGATCGTTTGCAATACTAAAGTGACTCATTGAGTGAAACAATTAAAATGAATGTAAATATAATTTAACTTGTACAAGCACGTGGTCTTGGCCGTTCAAGAAATTAAGTTCTGACATGGTACATTGAAATATGTCTAGCAGATTTCATTTGAATCTTTTTTTAAAAAAAATAACTTCATTATGTATATCTTGCTTTGTTATTAATCTTATATTGGAATTTTATATTTCTAAAGTACTCTTACAAATCTGTAACGCATTGTTATTTCAATCACTGGAAATACCGCTTTACTTTCGAATCTGTCGTATGTTATTGGGACGTCGAATTAAGGTGACAAACTTGGTAACCGTTTGGCAATGAATTTGGCTCAAAAACAGATAATGCTGGAATCTTTAAGAACCTTCGCGCCAGAGACCATAAGCAGCTAGACATACTTGATTGTTCCAGAATCTCCCCTGCCTTTCTCTGGGAACTCTAAAAATCCGGTAGTCCAAGCCGAAGACAGTCGTGATTAAAATTGTCTAAAGGTTTAAAGTCGCATAGCGACTTAATTGAAGCAGTCCAGGGAAGCAGAGGCGTTGAGTAGAGCTCAAATGATTGGTGGTTTGAGCTGTGTGCCTAATCCTGGAATTTATAATAGAATCAGCATCGAATTATCTATGGAGCAGCCCATCGTGGCAGTAACGAGTCAGCAGTTAGAAATATCTAAAACTAGAAGACAGTGAAGAATTGCAGACATTTGGAGAGATCGTAGAGAGAAGTTGCGAAGATTACCTCCTCCTGCTGTTTTCTGTCTCACCGCTTTGTGCATTAATTTTTATTGCTATTTCTGATTACCACTTATGGAATACTGTTTGCTGCAAGTGTACTGCATTGTAATGTGCGTATACGTATCGGCTGTGTATTTATTGTTAGTGTATTCATTTATTCGTGGTAATAAAGTCATCCTTTCTTACAAATACCTATTGATTTTGCTACAACAAATATCCTCTACAAGAGAAGCCAGTGATTAGATGGACATAGCTGATGAAATTCCTTAATAGTACTGTGCATTCCAATAAAATAACAATTAGGTAATTCAATAAAATAGCAATTAGCAATTAAAGTAGCAATTGTTAGTTAGTTTTTGAATGATGTTATATTTATATCCTATGATAGTTTTGTTTTATATTTTAACTAGAACACCAAAAGAATATAATATTCCTTTGTTTCTTTTCTTTATAAATTCCTTCTACTAAAATCTCTGACTTTTTTCCCATTAACATGTAAAATATGACCATAATTGAAAACTACATAAAGTCTATAAAATAATGGAAAACTTATTTCTTAGAGCTGAAAATAATAGGCCCAGGGCTAAAACTACTGCATTGTAATGTGGGAATGCGGTTCGGTATCGGTTGTGTATTTATCGTTAGTGTACTCATTTCTTCGTGGTAATAAAGTCGTCGTTTGTTACAAATACCTGTTGATTTTGCTACAACAAATATCCTCTACAAGGATAGCCATTGACTAGATTGACATAGCCGATGAAATTCGGTAACAATACTGTACTTTCTAATAAAATAGTAATAAATTTTTTGAAAAATTAATTAAAGAAAATGATTGATTATGTAGAAAAAGTAGTAAAATAGGGAATTTGATGTTATACAATCTATATATATTAATTACCTGCAGAAAATTTAGATTCCAATGACATTCAAGACCATTTACATTTAAAATATCTTATGTAAGCAATCAATAAATGACATTACAATCTAAATTTTATGTATGGATTATAAAATTTAGATAATTCTTGTATCATTTCTGTTAGAAACAGTGTTTAAGTTTCTTTTAAAGCGCCATTCATAAGATTTATTTATCCACTTTTGAAAAACAAATGTTTATGTTATTTAGTTTTTTAATTACGTTACGTTTATGTCCTATAATAGTTTAGTTTTATATTTTAACTATAACACCAACAGAATAAAATATTCTATTGGTGTTTTTTAAATAAATTTCTTCTACCAAAGTCTTTCAAATTTCTCCATTCCCATATAAAATATCGCTATAATTGAAAACTACCTAAATTCTATAAAATGCTGGAAAACTTAATTCATAGAGCTGAAAATAATAGGCCCTGGGCTAAAACTAGCTGAAATCCATATCTAGAAGAATATAATAAAATGGGGATATACATTACGTGTTAAAAAAGTTCTGAGCATTTTCCCATCACGTTCAGTCCATAAAATATAAAATTTGTACACATATGGATTCGCTTCAAAAAAAAAAAAAAAAAAAAGAAGGAAGAATTTCGAAAATCCTCTCACGGCAGCATTTTATATATATTTCTATGATGTAAAGTATTTTTTTCATCGCTCATCTTTTGAATTCTTGGATCGACTTTTCAATATTTTTTTATAACAAATGTTTTTAAAGACAAAAAAGAACTTAAAAATCTTCAATTTTAAAATTCTTTTTAAAACAATACAAATTTGGCAATGGGATTAAGTTAAAAGATTATTCCTGACATAAAAAAAAACATATGAATTGTAGATTTAACAAAGAACATTTCAGTGTATAAAAATGCTGATAGATTACTTTTGTTAAAATAGGCACCCGTTGTAGTTTCTTGAATACGTATGTGTTGGATACGATTGAAACTAGCCATATTCATTAACCATAACAATTTTTTTTCTTTGGATATATGTTTCGTTATTAGAGTAAATGTCAATTCAATTTCGCATCTTACTATATCTACCAGGAAAGCGAAAACATGTATGATAGTTCTTATTTAAGAACTCATAATATTACAGAATATATTCACTAGCGTAAAGGTATATCCATGTGAAAATTTAGCTAGGCTCTGTTTAAACATCAAGAAAACGCTGAATGACAATGGTTTCAAAAATATGGAAACGGGAACTAAGGTTGAATGTAATGGCGGACAATGAAAAGAGATGATCTTGTGGTAAGGTCTTGTTCACTGAGTTGGAGGGATCTAGGTTCGATGCCTGATTCCACCAAAAAAAATATCGTGAAAGCGTTTCTGGCGCAAGTTAAATCCATTGACGCCAAATGGCCTCCTTTTGATTTGATTCGGAAGCTTGGTAGGGTGGATAACAACCTTGATGCCATCCTTATCGTCTGATCATTGATCAAGATTATGAGGTCTGTCCCAAAGAGTGTTGTTTTAAACTGGGACTTTAATCTAAGTAACTTAAATGAAACAAATAGTCATAAAAAACATTCTTTAAGAGGTATCTATGTGCCAAAATTCAGAAAAATAAATATACTGGAGGAGCGAGAACTAACTTGTGCACAGGTAGTAATTTAATTCCACACTAGACATTTAGTGGAATGATACAAGGCATACATTACATTTAGTATATTCTTATCTGAGGAATGGCATCAAAAATTTGCTTAAAGATATTAAGCAAATGAAAACCTCATGAAAGAGAAGAGATTAAAGATAAGAGCAAAGCTTCATGAAAACTCTTTCATAAAGACTATAGTTTTGAAATAATTATTGCATAATCTTACCTAAAATGAATACCAGTGATTTTGCTACAATAATTATTTTGTATCGTTGTTTTTGTAAATTAAATGCATTTAAAAAATTAAATGACTCAAAAAGCAATGTTTGTAAAATCATACAGAATAGATTGTTAGGTTTATGGGCTTATTTACTTTAGAAATGAAATTTAATTTCCCTCTTTTTTTCTTTGAAATAAATATGCCTTCTTGATACAAAACTCTTCATCAGTAAAAGAGCCTCTCAAACAAATAAAAAGTTTGCCAGTTGTTCCTTTTGATATGATGTCGTTAGCGAGCTTGTCCATGTCATTAGTAACAAGAAAAGCAACACATTTTGATAGGAACTTGGCTGCTAGTAGAAATATTCCTTATGGTAAAGCTACAATAAGAATCTAATTTTTTTTTTATTTTACTGAAAGAAAAATAATGAAACCATCGATTCTTAATGCGCTACGTAATCAAACGATATCGCTCTTGATTAATGGTGGCATTTTAAGAATTTATTGATTTTGGTTGGAAGGAGCTTGATTGATGTCAAGAATTTTAGTAAATGAATTCTTCACCATATTTGTTCCATATTTATTCAAGACATCAATTCACTACAGTTGAAAAAGTTTAGTGAACAAATAATTGATTGTTTTGCTTGAATTTTCCAAGTAAAAAATCAATTAATATTGTATATAGTGCTAAGGGCAATGAAAAAGGATCAAGTTTGGATTTTATCTTCCTTCATATATGTTATCGCGTGCTGGCGTCCTGGCCAAGGGGTACAGCGTTTTCCCTGTAACCTGGCCATCCACATTCGAGCATGGCTGTTGTTTACTCTGTGTTCTATCTTTGAAGTGCGTGAAAGAGATCCCCTGTTTTCAAAACCTCAGGACCCACACGGACGCAACATATTTCTGACTTTGCAGTGATTGTTTATATGGTTATAAATACAGATGTTCAAATTGTAGTTTATTAGTTTCTTTCCTTTTCAGTTCGTAATCTCATTTCCCTGTAGGTTCAATCCATAGACTTCATTTTTTATTCTTCTCGTCTCATCCATCCAGTTGTTTACATGAGATATTCTTTGGATAGAGTTTGTATAATTATTATACAGGGTGTGGCCCTAATTAAACTGACAGTGATCCCAGTGCTATGTATTTGCAAGAATGACCCTTCTTGCCACCCTTGTGGGTGCGGAAATAGTAAGTGGAAGCTACCTTCAATCGATGACGGTACATATACAGGGTGGCCATAATTAAACTGACAGTGCTCACAATGTTCTGTAGCGCGATCTATTTGCAAGAAAGACGCCACATTTTGTTGGAAGATTAAACAAAACGGGGGACAAAAGATTCTGCAAAAAAATTTAGTTCCAAAAGTCATTGCTAGGAGACTATGTGGCACTGTGTAATAGAAAATAGAGTATTAACAAATGCAAATCAATACGGAAATAAAATTACCCTTTATTTTGCACATTTGATGATTTATTTCAAGTGCAATATGGCAACACTTTTAAAAAAGCGAAAAATTTACATCAACACCGATAAAGTCTCTTTAACTGAAATTTTACTTACTGGGTAACAGAGAACGCTGAACAAAAGAAGAAGTTCTTTATTCAAATCTTGAAGGTCTATATCAAGGAGTTGGCCAGGACCTGGCTAAGTTAAAGGATAACATATCGCGGACTGTACAAAAGATTCCTTCAGGTGAATACTGCTGTTGTGAATACTGTGCACAGAGTGAAACAGATGGTTCACAAACACGGCAGCCACATTGAACATGATTTGAATATGCAAAATAAAAGGTGATTTTATTTCCGTATTGATTTGAATTTGTTAACACTCTATTTTCTATTACACAGCGCCACATAATCCCTTAGCGGTGACTTTTTAAACTAATTTTTTTTCTAGCAATCCTTCGTCCCCCGTCTTGTTTAATCTTCCTACAAAATGTAGCGTCATTCTCGCAAATAGATCGCGTTACAGAACATTCTGAGCACTGTCAGTTTGATTATGGCCACCCTGTATTTTATATTGGGTTATTTAATTCTTTCTTTAGCTAAAAATTTAATATATTCGTGTAGGATTTGACACCGATCGGATTCTCTCTGGAGATCCCTGAATGGCCTGTCGTCCCTTGAGTCCTTTACAATTTTTTTTTCTTTTTTTCTTCCTTTCATCTTTTGCTTATTCGACTGGTGCGATAACCTAATGTTTTAGGCACTGCACAGGATGAAGCTTTGTTACATTAAAAGGGGTTGTGCAAGCGTGTGTGTGAGGGTCATCTTCATATGAGCTAAAAATCAGATTTCTGCCTTCAAGGGCTCAGGTATCTTTCCCTTCTACAGCAACTACTCAGATTCGGATTAAATAGCTGACTTCATCTGCGGGTTTTCCTATGGCAAGTTCTCCAAGTAACAACATCAACAATTTTCCAGCATTCTCTTGAAAGGTACTTCTATAACAAAAGTAATAATAAAAGTCTTCGTTACTTGTCCAAACCGATCAAAATTAATTTATTTTAGCAGCATTATTTGTCTTAACACTAAAATGCTATTTTCGTGAAACAACACAAAGTATGCAAAACAACATTATTCACAATATGCACTATTTGATTTCTTAACTTAAGTTATCTTACGATTCATTAATTAAATGACCCTTTGGAGACAGAGAAGTGGGATTAAAGGTTTATATTGGTGAATGACGCCATCAGAAATAATCATTATTGGAGAGTCATTTTAGTAAAATAGATTATTTGTAAATCTGCTGGATTTTAACCTCCAAATGCCAGCCAAGTGCTTTTCTAGACTTCTCTGAACTTGAGATTGATAAGTTCCACTGTTTGGGTTTATTATGCGTGGTTTTTATCAATCACTGACTGATGTGTATTTTCACTGCTCATTTAACATAAAAGCCGGAAAATCAATTTCACACCGCATTATCTTGAAATCCTTTTCTGCTAATAGCTGACTGCATTATCTTGAAACTGAAATTAACTACGGTTGAAAAGGTCTTTTTGTTATTGTGCTATGATTAACCAAATGAGCCATTATAAATCTAGAAATCATTAGTCGCTAGGCTTATAATTAAGCCATCACGCGTTGCCGGATTTCAACTATAAACTTTGTTCAACCATTAAGGATAAAAAAAATTCCTCTATAAATAGAAAATTTTGGCAAATTTTAAGACAAAATTTCTGTTAAATTTCTAATTACTCATTAATTTATAAAATAGATTTTTCAGCGAATTTTAACTATACACATATTCTTTGGTTAGAATCGTCATAATTATTATATTTATATTACGTTGTTTAATTGTTTTAAAAATTATCTACCAAGCACCTTCAGAAATAATATTATCCTTAAAATCATACAACCCGAAAAACTTTAAGAATACAACTCCAAATATAAATATACAAGAAAATTTATACATTATTATTCATTTGACTCTTTCTCTCTTTTATGATTCAAATCTTTCATGATTTGACATTTGAATTTTATAATATCTAAACTTATATTCGATTTTCATTTTAAAAAGAATTTAAAAATGTATTGGAAAAGACTGTACTTTATCTTTTTGAATATTACTTTCGGAATAAAAGTTAATTTTAGGAATGATCAACTAAATTCTTTAGAATTTTAAAATTAAATTTAAAAAGGTAATAATTTACAAAGAAACTTTCAATTATCATTTGTATGGCCTTAAAAATTCAATGCATGGTAAAGCATTCAATTTTGAACACACATATCTAAATTATAAACAAAAATGCATCAAAAGACTTCTTAATGAATTGGGTATTATTTTAGGTCATTCCATATTATTTTAGATAGCGGGGACAATGTCTGAATTGTTGCTACAAAGAAGCAGTCTTTGATTGCTACAAAATTGTCCAGAAGAATAAAACGGGATATTAGAAAGAAAAAATCTATAAAATGGAAGGAAGGTATTTTCTACAAAAGCGGTGGATTTTAAGTGTTTAAAAATGAAATATTATTTTAGATGTATGTTAATAAATCTTCTAATGCATTTTTAGAGGAATGTGTTTTTTGACAAAATTTTATTACCCAAAACATAGTTTTTCAAAAACTTATCAATATATTTTCTTGAAATTTTGTACATATATTTCCATAACTATTTTCAAGGCAATGACATAAACATTTAGGTCTAAGGTTAATAGTTTTTGATTTTTAGTTGTTTATTACCAGTATCAACTATTGGTTTTTACAATAAAAATGCTCGAAGATCCATAGCTTTTTTTTCATTTGTATATTTTTCTTGGAATTTAATTCATTTCCTTTATAAGAATAATAAGTATGTTGTGCAGAGAAATAATTTCAATTTAGTGTAGAGCCTTTTTCGTTTTTTTTTGTTTTGCTGTAAATTATAAAACATTATTCTAAAAAATACTCTTAAGAAACAGTGTCGTATTACTTTTGGTAATTTTAAAGGATGTACGTTTTAGAAAATATTTTTTTTCATAGAAATTTATTATCTAAGAACTTTATATTTTGTCATAACGTGATTTATGCTGCTGGACTATATATTTATATTAGATTGTATTCAGTATCAATTTCGAAAGTAATTGAACTGAGTGCTTTTATGTGATAATTTTGAAGTCAGTCTTGATAATGATTGTAACATTTTAGCAGACAATTTCGTTTTGCATTTTAGCAGACATTGTATAATTTAGGAAAATATTTGTAACAATCTAATAAAGGCAACGGGCTTTTATTTTATGCTAAAACTTTTAAACATTTTACACACATCTCGAAATTGGAAATACTACTTAACACATTAAAGGTGGAGATCTTGACGAAAGTATGTTAGGTAGCTTGCTGACCACCCTGCTTCGTTTTTCGTCCTAGAGTGGGCGATATTTTGTGTAATAATAAAAAAAAATTACACTTAAAAATGTTTATTGAAACTCTTAAAACTACAAGAAATATTAAAAGAACTAAACACTAATTACAATTTAGCGCAATGTAGCTGCAAAAAGTACTAATACAATTCCCGTCTTTAAGCTACATTCGAGATAAATCGTAGTAATACGACTCCCGCCTTTAAGCTACAGTCGAGATAAATCGTAGTACTGCGACTCCCGTCTTTAAGTTACAGTCGAAATAAATCGTATTACTACGACTCCCGCCTTTCAGCTACAGTCGATATAAATTATATTACTACGACCCCCGCTTTTAAGCTACAGTCGAGATAAATCGTA
>JAOUZG010017399.1:3712654-3724574 GCA_026289955.1 Argiope argentata
AGAATTAATTTAAATAAACATAAACTTAAAATTTAGTGACCCTGACACCTTTCCCCCAGAGTCATATTAAATCCAAAGATTTAATATGGCAAAAAAATAATAAGGGTCACATCATTTACACTTATCAATAGACGTTCCCTACTAAGAAATTCAACTCCATCATATTCTGCATCGGATATGCATCAGGTACAGTCAATGCATTTAAACTTCTGAAATCTATGCATAATCTTATGGTTCCATCTTTCTTATGAACACATACTACTGGGTGTGCTATTTCACTTACTACATGTTCAATTAATCCTAACTTTAATAATTCATCTATTTGTGCATCCACTTCTCTTTTCAAATTCTCCGGTATCTTATAAGTTTTGGGTTTCATGGTTTCCTCTCCAGCCTTTAACTTTATCACATGCTCCCCAACTTTAGCTCGTTTAATTCTTCCAGAAAACAACGTTTTGTATCAATATAGTAAATCCTTCAACTGCTTTTGTTGTGTCTCGGTTAGGTATTCAACATTCACGCTTTCTAATGCTTCATCATTTCTCTCAGCTATTGAAAGTTTTGGTGTCTCGTATATCTCACCGAATTCCTCATCAATATCTTAAACCACTCCAACAGTCTGAATTCTTGCTTTGTATTCCCTCATCTTGTTTACATGGAGCAATCTTAAATTCCCTTCCGGCATCCTCAAATAGTAGGAATTTGGTTTTACTCTCCTCACAACTTCAACAGGACCTATCCATCTAGCATAAAGTTTATTGGTTGAGTCCGGTATTAATACAAGCACTTGATCTCCAGGTATAAATTCTCGAGGTTTCTTTCTAATATTGTAATATTCAGCGTACTTACTTTGTTGTACCTCACTTGTCAATTTTGCTTTTCTTGTTACTACCTCTAACTTTCCCCTTAACTCCTTCAAATAATTCTCTACTGATCCTTTCAGGTTTAGAGGTAATAATATCTCACCAGTCCAAGCTGATTTTAATATCGACAGCGGACCTTTTGGCTCTCTTCCATACATCAGCAGAAAAGGTGGAACACCTGTCGTTGCATTTGGAACTTCTCTATAAGCCCATAGTAAAAATGGTATTTGTCTATGCCAACTTCTTCCTTCCTCTCTGATAGTGTGATGCAGCATATTCTTAAAAGTTTGATTCCATTTCTCAATTAAACCATTTCCTTCCGGATGGTACGGTGTTGAAAAGCGTGGACAAGCTCCTAAAATTTTTAAAAACTCTTGCGTTAAACTTTATGTAAAATTAGTTGCATTGTCCATTACAATCACTTCGGGAATTCCGGTCCTACTGAAAATTTCCAGCAGAGCTTCACACGTATTCTTAGCCGTCAAAGATTTTAGAGGGACTGCTTCTGGCCATCTAGAATGTTGATCCATCAAACACAGAATACACTTATGTCCCTGTGATGATATTGGTTCTACAGGACCTATTAGATCTACATTTACCACTTGGAATGGTAGTTCGGGACGACATACAGGTGTTATTGGAATCTTATCAACTGAACGATTTACTTTTCTGCATTGACAACCATGACAGTAACTACAATATGCTCTAATCTCCTTGCTCATACCCGGCCAATAGAATGAGAATTTGATCCTCTGAATTGTTTTCCGAGCTCCTAAATGTGCTCCAAATACTGATTCATGAGCAATTTCTAGTATCTCGTTCTTTCTAATTTCAGGAATCACTAGCTGTCTTACCTTATTTCCACACATAATCTCTTCATGGTATAGCATATTATCCTCCAACACATATCCTCCTTTGTTTTGCTTAGCCAATCTCCATGCTTCTTGAAGAGTATTGCACCTCCTTTGTTGATTCTTAAAGATCTCTGCTTTATTTCTGTTATTCTCTTCAGCATCATACTTCCCTATTATCGGCTCCCCTTCTTCCATTTCATTATTCACACTCACATTTACTGCTTCATTTTGAGCATCTGATCTTAAGTTCACAGCAACTGTGACAGTTGGATTGTACATTCTCTTTTGTTCCTTCAATGCCTCATACGTTTCCGTATCCAATAATATGTCAGCATTTAGTCCATCCAGAGTTGCCACTATCGTCTTAATTACAGGTGTAATATACGAATTCGTTACTAATCCAATTTCCACTTCTTTTAGTTCAGCCTTTAAACACGTACCAAACGCAGGTTGCAGCATTATGTATCCTTTAGAATCTACTTCTTTACCCACCACACTGCTTCTAAACACACTTATTTGAGCTCCTGAATCTACAATAGCTTCGTACTCAGTTCCTCCATATGAAATTTTTACTATTTTAAGATCAGACATCTTTGGCTGAACAGCAACCCCTTTCTGATTTTCCATTACAACCTCACCGTTGAATCTCGCAGTAACTACTTTGCTTTCACTCTCTTTTTCTTCAATAACTTTGACTTCCGCCACTTTAACCTCAGTCCGTCCTCTCCCTTCTTTCTTATCCCTACAAAATCTGGCCAAATGTCCTGCTCGCCCACAGTTGAAGCACGTAACTGGGTTTTTGAAAGAATTTCGCTTATCAAATCTCCTGTGATTACTCGACTCTTGTCTATATTCTTCACCAAAGATATGATTTCTTTTATTAAAATAGCTTTGTTTTTCTTGACGGAAATTTCCATACGATGGATACAAAGAGGCTTTATTATATTGCCTTGCATTTTCATATTCATCTAACTTCTCAGAAAGAGCATCAACTGTAATAATTTTACTCCAATAATCAATAAAATGTTGTTGAATATCTCTCGATACCTGTTCCTTCATCTGCTCCACAATAACAAGTTGTTTCAGACTTTCAAAATCATTAATTTTTAATCCCATTATCCACTCGTTGAAATAATTCGCCAACTCAAACCCATAATCTCGCCAAGTATTTTCAGACGATTTACAATGACTTTTAAATTTTCTTTTAAATGCTTCCTGGCTCAATTTAAATCTTTTCAATAACATACTCTTCACGTGCTCATAATCGTTTGCCTTTTCTTCAGGTTCCCGGGCAATTAAATTCGCCATTTCCAACGGCAATAGTCCAATTAGATTAGTTACCCAATTTTCCTTTTTAATCTGCACTCCTTCTGCTTGTCTTTCAAATAATATTAGATAAAAACTTATATCACCTTCTTTGGGATCAAAGTTATGCATTAACCTTTGTAATCCAACTTGTTCCTGCATCCTTTCATTTTGAAAACTCATTTCTCTTCCAACACCACTATTCACAAACGATGCCTCTAACTTCAACTTTTCTAATAAAAACTCATTTTCTTGTCTCTTCTTTTCCAATTCAAACTCATTTTCTTGTCTCTTCCTTTCTAATTCATTTTGACGCTTAATTCCTTCCTCTCTTTCATTAACTATTCTTTTTAATAATTCTTTCACAAACTCCTCCTAATACTCCGTACTTCCTAGTATTATCTTTTTTAAATCAACAACTTTCATATCTTCCGTAATAGTTTCTCCTAATTCCTCCGCCAACAACTGCAAATCTACCTTCTTTGATCTTCCTAAAAACGCCATTTCTAAATCAACTCTTCTAAATAAACTTCAATAAATATTATAAATTATATACTTTCTTTCAACAACCTCTATAATAATAAAAATAGCTTACTCTTCACCAGAGACGAAATATTAGAAATCTTGGAATTCTTCAAATTCTCGAAATCCTTTCAAAGCTCAATTCTTCAAATTCGTTCGAAATCCGTTGGGCTATCCCCGCACATTTATGTCGTGGCTTCTTTATTAAACATTTCTTTCATTTTGCAACTTTCAACATCAAAACTTTCCCCTTTAAATCATACGCAATTCTAAACAATCACATCGCCATCTTTTTTCTCCTCTCCTCGTTTTTCTTTCCGTTGCCAATCCACAAAAAAACAACCAAAGAAACTACCATTATATTTTTGGTTGCCATACAGGAAATATATAAAAACAAATTAAAGAATTAATTTAAATAAACATAAACTTAAAATTTAGTGACCCTGACAGCACCCATAATAGATTTCGTTCAACATGCATTCATAGTAAATTTCGTTCAACATGCATCCATAATAAATTTTGCTCAACATGCATTCATAGTAGATTTTGTACAGAATGCATCATCCATAGTCGATTTTGTTCAACATTCATTCATAGTAGATTTCGCATAATATGTATTTCTAGTAGATTTCGTTCAATATGCACCCATAATAGATTTTATTCAACATGCACCCATAATAGATTTCGTTCAACATGCATTCATAGTAAATTTCGTTCAACATGCATCCATAATAAATTTTGCTCAACATGCATCCATAGTAGATTTTGTACAGAATGCATCATCCATAGTAGATTTTGTTCAACATGCATCCAGAGTAGATTTTGTTCAACATGCATTTATAGCAGATTTTTTTCAACATGCATCCATAGTAGATTTTGTTCAACATGCATCCATAGTAGATTTTGTTCAACATGCAGTCCTAATAGATTTCGTTCAACATGCGTCCATATTATATTTTGTACAGAATGCATCATCCATAGTAGATTTTATTCATTCATTCATCGTACATGAAGAATATCTCGAAATATCTCCTTTCATCTATGATTCTAACATTGATGAAAAACATTATTTATTGGAGATTTGTTGCAATATTACGCTTTCATTTCTTCGCCATATTTATCATTAAAATATGAAATAAACAAGCTAGAGTTTTTCTTCCTTAGTATATCCTAAGATTGAAACTCTAGAGAACTCTACACCCTTTAATTCCCCCTTTCTTCCCTCCGTAAATACGCCACTGTTCTGGTTTCCAAAAAGTTCCAAAAGATTCAATTTCGAGCTCTGATTCCTCCAAGAGGTGCCTCGTGTTTGTGAAGAAAAAAGGAAATAAATAAAATATTTATTTTGAAGAAGAAAATCTAGGTTTTATGGGCAATAAGAAATAATGAAAGTATTTTGCAGACTTTTGGCAAAAAATATATACTGTTTGAAGATCAGAGTTTTTCTCAACTTTCTATTAAATTCTAGATATTTTTTAATAGATCTTAGATAATGATCAGGGATGAAAAATATCTGAATGAAGAAAAATGTATCATAAACTCAGAATTTCCGAAAATAAATTGCTCTTAGCTATATTTTGGCAGAAAAAAAATATTAAAATTTTTTATTATGCTTTTTGGCATCAGAGTGAATAAATTTTAAGAACACATTCATTTGTAGTAGACCTGTATTATATTTTAGGATCTTGCATTTTATATTAATAATCTATATATACCCGATGTTTAGGGTAAACTTTAAAAGAATTTCATTATGCCTATATATAACAGTGAATGATTAAAAGTTTTCATAAAATATTTCAACATTTAAGATTTTAAAATAATTGCTAAACAGTAGGAATTCCAATAAAGGACAAGACACTTCTTTTGAATTTATCGCATGATTCTCAAATCTTTATTTATCATATTTTAAACTAAAAACAGGCAACAAATTCTGTATATTTCATATCAAGGTTGGAATTTTTAATCTGAGAAATTCGAACTAATGTCTTTTATTTCCTAACTCAGAAATTCCCAAAATGCAAATTCCATGAAATACGTAACTAGGAACTGGCTACATTTAGTTACATTTTTAAAAAGATAGAGAAGTATAAAAATTTCAGTTAATGTTATTTATTTAATTTAAAGTTTTTTTTATCTAAAAGTTTTTCTAGAAATGTCTTTCTTAAATGATTTAAAACGTTTCAGCCGGCTTGCTGGCACAGGGGTAGCGCGTCTGCCTCGTGTTCAGGAGGTCCCGGGTTCGAGTCCTGGTTCGGGCATGGTTGTTATTCTGTGTACTATCTGTGAGATGTGTGAATGTGCCCCCCTGTAAAAAGGGGTTGTGCAAGCGAATGAGATGAGTGTGTAGCAAAAGTCGTACTCTTGGCCCTAGTTGGCGCTACTTGAAACAAGAGACGCTTCACTCGGCTTAAATCTGCTGCTGGGTCCAGCAGCGAGCTTGTCCATAGGCAAGTGCCATTAGAACCAACCAACCAACCAAAACGTTTCAAAACACATTTGAGATTTTATTCCGAACTAAAATTCAGTTTTCCTAGAAATGGAAAATTAATCTCTATTTATAATAAATATGTTGCAATTTATCTTTATCTGTTATTGAACTTGATGTATCTTTATTTTTATTTTAGACACCAAATTCTGAAATAAAGATAAAGAATTGAATTTTAGAATATAAAAAGATTATGATTAGACAATTAGTATTCTTAAAAGTTGGTTCAATGTTGTAAACAAATTAGAATAAGAATAAATAAAAAATGATATAATTATATAAAAGGATATTAAATTAATAGGAAATTTACCCGTTTTTGCAAGTTTATATGTTGCAAAAAACATTTGCTTTGGTCAGTACATTTAGGAGAAACAAATAAAGGACACTTTTGCTATGTACATAATTTCGCATTTTCTCCTCTAAAATTCGAACTTATTTTATATTACTGGTGCATTTTCGATCCTTATTTTTTTAAAGAAAAGGTGCGAATAATGGTTATTATTATTTATTAAGTTTCTATGATTTTGTAACAGATTTTAAATTTTAGGATAGAAGCATTACGTTTTATATTCATGAAATATCTGTCATTTACATGAACCTGGTTAACATTGCATTGTGGGTAAATAATCTTCGTTACACTGGCTTGAAAAAAAGAGGCAAACACCCCGTATGATATTTAATTTGGTTTAAATCAAGCTAAACCAATTATGTTCAAAAATATCTAATGGACGACAAATTTAAATAAATATTGCGAAATTTTTAAGTCTTAATCAGTTATCTATACTATTCGTAAAATTAAGGATGAAATCGTGAATAATTTACGAACTGTTTATTTTAAAAGTGGAGCAAGTTTAATTTTTAAAAATGATATATCATATAACAGAATGATTGTTTTATGTAACTGTTTTACATATAAATAGTTAATGTTTTATATTTTTAAAATTAGTGTTATCTTGATCAATTTAAAATTAGTAAATAAAGAAAAATGCTTAGATAATGATTATTAAAGCGCTTAATTCCATTTTTTAATTCACTAATAGATGGTAGGGGTCTTATAGTTACATTTATTATAAATAATGTATTAATGTTATTATTATATATAATGTATCGAAGAGAACCTTAAATATTCAATTTTACGCCAAAAACGTAATTTCATAATAACGTGAGATGGTAACACAGGTACGGAAAAATTCTGAATCAATATTATTTGGTAAAAATTGCGATACAAAATAATATCAATTCTTATGTTATTTATCGATATATAAATATAATTAACTTGCAAAATAAAAAAAATACTATGCTATTTTATTTCCCGTTTTTATTTATAAACTAAATTTGATAAACATAAAATATATTTTGAGAGTTATTTAATTTTTTATAATTGAAGTTGTATAATTTTTTAAATATGAAGGAAAATAAAAAAGGATAAAATCTATTTACACCCAGTAAATGTATAATATTGTAGTTAAATACGTTTAAAAATTACATAATGATGAACTGATAGAAAAATTGTTAGACTAGACATAATTAATTACTATTTTCAAATGATTAACATGCTAGCCATTAATCTCTTCTTCAATTGAATATGGATTTTCTTCCTTTTCTTAATAAATGATCGACTGACAGTGTTCATGAAAGAATGGCAATTAAAATGGCCAACAAAATATTTAAAATAGAAAAACCAAGATCTTTTTAATTTATAATGACACCCTGCACATATTTTTTAATAACACCGCAACGTTAGAATAAGAATTAACATTTTCCTTCTACTAGAAAAAAAATTTTAAGGAAAAAAAAAGATATTTTATTCCTTGAATTCATGATAAATTATCCTTTTATTAAAGCCATTTGCATTTGGTATGAATAACTTGCTGATCTGAAAGATTTTTTTTTGTTTATTTAAATACATGTCAATAAATCTCTTTCTTCCAAATCAACTTTAATAATCATATAAAATATAGATATAAAATTCATGACAAATAATTATTTAAGATAGAGCGTGTTCACTAACATTTAAAAAATCTTTTAAAATATCAAATAAAAATACCTAAAGAATAAGTTTAGGCCTAGCAAAAATTATATAATGAACTCTTCGATAGTAGTTTTAAGACTTCTGTTTATCAATTGTTATTAATATAACTCAACCAATTGTAATGTAAACTTGCATTCAAAATATTCTATTCATTTGGTCTTAAATGAGAAATTCTTTTTTTTTTGTTCCTTTATGATAAAATGATAAGGGAATAAAATGAATAACTTAAAGATCTTCAGATGCAAATAGCTTAAAGATCAAATGCAGATCTTCTACTTTAACAGAAATATCCTTTAAATTATTTTTTACCCTAATAAGAAATTTAACCAATTCCAAAATTCCGATTTGAAATTCTAATTAAGAAAAATCAGCTTCACCTTCATTTTTCACACAAAATAAGCACACTTTTTTAATAGTAAATCTCATCTCATAAAGCATGGTTAATGAAAGTTAAACTGATATACTGAATTTAACATGAAAAGAGTAAATTTGCATTTGACAAGTAAAAACTTACCAAATTCTACTTAATTTCGTTTTTTGAATTATTCTATTAATATTAAAAAATTTCATTCCAAAGAAACCAGCTTTTACTGTGCCTTGAAATTGTATGCAAAATATTAAATTTTAAAAAGTAGCATTTATCTTCTTATGAATATTAGTTAATTTTTCATTAAGCTATAAAATGTAATGTTTAAAATCATTTAGGAAAATCTATCACGCTTCCTTCATCTTTACGGTAATTCCATTTATAATTATTGCTCCTTTTTTCAATGATCTAGTAATCGGACATTGAGTTTTTTTCGTTTCCTTTAGTTATATTATAGTCCCCTTTTAAAGCAACACTAGGGCTTTTTGGGGATGAAACTCGAAATTTTAAACTTGGTCAGATGATGAAGACGATATCTGGTCTGGAACCCTATACTCCAAACTTCAGCATTACATCAGGGGGTAGACATTCGGCCATGATGGATTTAATGTGCACCCGACAACTTACAAAACAATTCTTCTGTAGAATCAGATTTCGAATCAAAAAGCCCTTCATTTCCGAAGCCGAGACCTTACCACCAGGTCACCACTGCACAATCAAATCCTGAAAAAATAACTAGAAACTTGTGAGTCCGTCAACCCCTTTCACCAAAAATTTGCTATTAATAACTGTTGAATTATGAGAAATACGGTACGATCAAAAACAGTTTGGCTTCCAGAAGTGAAAAAAATGTGACGTGGAAGGTTACCGGAAGTGCCGACCACTGTAATCACTCTTCCAAATACCCTACCAATCATTACGCTCAAAACATCGATTGCAATAGTTCTTTCAAGATTATAGTAAAATTATTTTGGAATAAGTATTTTCTTTTTAAAGAATGATCAAAAAGATCAATTTTTATTTAAAGAGTGATTTTATCTAAAGAGTGAACCTTTCTGATCACTCTTTAAAATGGAAATGTCTATTCCAAAATAATTTTACTAATATCTTGAAATAACTATTGCAATCGATGTTTTGAGCGTAATGATTGGTAGGGTATTTGAAAAAAAGAAGAAAAAAACATAGTAGAATTGTTTAATAAAATCGAAATATTATATTTTGAGGTGTCTCCGAAACAAATTATAAATAAAAGGCACGGGCTATTCCAAACACATGTGAAATGTTTGTACTTCATAATAGCGTTGTCTTACAACAAATATAGGCTTATGAAATCAACGAATTATGCAAAAAAAAAAAAAGAATGACCTGACATATAATTTAGGAAAAAAAAGAAGAAAAATTGTGATAAAATTAAAATAAAATGAAAATTTTTAGTATTTAGAAAAGGAATTAAATTTTTTTTGCACATAGAAACATCCGCCTTACTGCGATTTTGTTATTCTTTCTAATTCTTCATGATCTAGCGGACACTAGATCATATCGATGAGCCCATGAACCCTCATGTATATATTGCGATTTTATAACCATAATCGACTTAATTTTTGTATGGAAATTATTGCAGAAAAAAACATTTCAATTTGAATATCAAGGGCAGTTTTTGTTCCTGATGAGTAATATCCCATGATAAACACACACACACACACACACAAATTATGTATATAAAGAAAGATATAGAGAAACAAAAATAAAACAACATAAAACAAGTGATAAAAGAAACAAAAAACATATTAACAAGTAAAATAGAGAAAAATTATTGTTTCTTTTTCCTTTGCATGTAAAGTATTTCATGCAAACGAAAAAGGGAAGAAATTTAAACACTTGCAAAAGCCTGGAATTCAACGAACGCTGTGTAAATAAATTTTAAATTAATATTAAAAATGAAAATGGGATGTGAAACTTAGCGAACAACGCATTATATGTTAAAGACTTAATAAATAATTTCATTTATGGTGAAAATAATCACTTTAATTATAATCACATACATAAAATATGTGTTCTGTAGTTTCTGCAACAGACGACATATTCCTTGGAGATTACACTCTTTAACCATTTTTTTCCACTAAATAATTTTCTATTCATTTGTATTGTTTTAATTTCGTATCCTTTATGAAATAGTCGTTTAAACGGGGTCCAAATTTAATGTTAAAATTACGATACAAAGGAGTTAACTATAAATAATTAATTAAATTTAAACATTTTGTTAAAATTTCTAGTACTAACTAGGTTTACGTATTTCAGTTCATTAAAATGTTAAAATTATTCCCATGGCATTTGTCCAATTATAGCTATTTCACAGATGTAATTCCCTGCTGTAAATATAAAACACAATTCTTGTTAAATGGAATGAAGACCCGAAGGGAATATTCAGCCATTTAAATACTCCTAAAAGTAACAAAAAATACCTAAAAATATTTCTTATTGTGCATTTGAAGTATGTATATTAATGTAACTAGATTTATGTATATTTCTCGGAACGAAATATGTGTCCTATATTTAGTCCTTCAAAGGAAAAGGATGATTCATTGTTGTAAAATTTGAATATTGTTGCAAATAGAATATCTTATTCAAGGTTGTTGGATTTCAAATTTGAATATTTTCATGTGTATAAAGCTAAATAAAACCATTGAAATTCGTAAATGATAATTCCAGTCAATATTAATGAAAATTATGGAAATATTTTTGGAAATAAGGAAAATAATGTATAATAATTTTGTTTATTTAAGCTGCATTAATTCGAAGGAATTCTGCGTTTTGAAGAAACATCTTTCTAAGAGCATTGTAACACATTCACATCATCGATTGACATCTCAATGCTACAGAGAGGCAGAAGGCTTTTTCTATGGTGACCCATTCACCAGCATTGGACCGTGAGTCCTTTGTAGAGGTAGGATCTGAAAAAGGGATCTTCTTTGAAGAGATAAGACTTTTGGTCAAAGAAGGAAAGATCGCATATAGAGTTAGAGCTTTTAGAAGGGACAGGATAGCCCTGCTTGAGGTCCAAACTGAGGGTAATTCAATGGAGCTTGTTCACGGTCAACCATGAACTTGATCACTTGACTTGAGGTTCAACTATATTTCCATTTTTTATATACAAGAATATTTTTTATTTCATTGTTACAGACAAATCTCCTATGAATATTCTATCTGTATTTTTCTACTAATAAAAGAAAATCAGTTGGTATATAGTTTGGTTTATTAGTAGAAAAATACTGATAGAATATGAATGGAAGATTTGTATGTAACAATTAAATAAAAAATACTCATGTATATAAAAAAATGGAAATATAGTCTATTATAAAGAAAATCTGTTTATATGTATGTTGATGTGTTAGTAGAAAAATACAGATAGAATATGCATGGAGGATTTGCATGTAGCAATGAAATAAAAAAAATAAGCATGTATATAAAAAATGGAAATATAGTCTGTTATAA
>JAOUZG010017399.1:3734512-3753856 GCA_026289955.1 Argiope argentata
GAGTGAACAACTGGTATTCTTAAATAACCATGGGCTTTTGCAGAAATCATTATTGAAATTTTCAGATTAAATAAAGTAGGTAGCATCATCATAGTCTTATAATTAATCTCATTAGAGTAAACAACTGATAATCTTAAATAATCATGGGCTTTTGCAGAAATTATTTTTGAAATTTTCAGATTAAATAAAGCAGGTAGCAGTATCATAGTCTTATAATTAGTCTCATTAGAGTGACCAATTAATATTCTTAAATAATCATAGGCTTTTGCAGAAACTATCATTGAAATTTTCAGATTAAATAAAGTAGGTATCAGAATTTTAGTCTGCTATATAATGTTTTTCTGTATAAACAATAGCTACATTTTGCTACTAAAAAAACCATGGTTTTCTAAGAATTATTTTGTGCATTGTGTCTAGGACATAATGTATATAAATGTGTAAATTGGGGAATAAGAGAAATGCTTTATACAAGCTAATATCATCTGTTTGGATCGGCTCTGGTTATCATCAACGAACTAGGAAGTGAGGAGTTGATGTTAAGTCTTTCAGGTATTACTAGGAATACATAATCGATCGTACGCTTCTGCATTGGGTGCAACATATGGATATTAATTGTAACTTTACGGATCGCCAGTTTTGACTCAATTTATCATGTCAAGAGGCAGAAGTTTAGTTAGAATACATTACCATGTAGTTGTAACAAAGGATATTTCCTTAGAAAGCCACTTTCTAAAAGCGGCTTATCATTTCTTGGGCGTGAAAATTTAAACACATGTTTTACTTCTACATGATTTTTAACGATTCAGTTCTTTTTTGATATTTTAAAAGAATAATTAAAAGAGCTTATTAATTTATAACTAATTTATAAACATTTTAAAGTTGTTTCATTTAAGGTATTTAGAAAATCTAATAAATTTATAATCTAAAAGTAATACAATTTTAAAAGTTTATAAGAACCATTTATATTATCATCCTTATCGATAGTATGTGCTGTTCTTATGACCATTTAAATTTAGATAGAAAACCAAACTAGATTAAATTTAAGAATAAAATATAGATGAAATAAAGCAAGGAAAATAATAGCGTTAGGAAATAAAATAAAAAAATGAAATATAAATAAAACACTCAGAAGTAATAATATAAAAATAAATGAATAATATGAATAAATGAAGTAAAAAATAAGAATGCAAGAACAGAAGGAGTATAAAAATAGATTATTTATTGATGTCTATCATTAATAGCTTTCCAATTACATCTTTAAAAAAATCTGGATAATTATAACTTAATGAGAATATTTAACAGTATTAATAATAAGTTTTTTTAATTTTTCATTTTCTCAGGGTTTGTTATCATACTAATATTTTACTATCTTTAAAGCTAACAAGCTATAATATATAGTTCAAATTTCTCTTAAAAATATATTTTGTAAAAAATTGCTAGATTTTTTAAATTTGGTTTTGAGTCAAAGCTGATTTCTTTTCTAAGTTATTTGATGGAAACTTATGTTGATTTTCAACCAACAAAAAAGTTTCAGTGAATGATATTATTTCTTAATTAAATACAATTTCTTCTATTATAAAAATAAACTACTTCTAATCTATTAAAATCTGCATAAAATACTAAACATTCTTCTTTGAAAAAAAAGTGAACACTATTTTCATCAATTCACGACAATCCATATTTATTGGTAAAACTCAAAGAATTGAAAACTCAAAAGAGGGAAAAATATAGCAATTTAGTTAAATTTATATACAATATACTAAATTAATAATATATTGCTAAGCATAGTAATTTATTGATTTAATTAGCGAATAACTAAAATCAAGTATTCATATCTTTTTTCCCCCAAATCTCTTTTTTAATTATTATGCGCGTATGTTCCTTAATTGGTTTAAATAGATTTTTAATGTTCTATAAATAACTTATTTAAAATTATTACACACTTTTTTTTAAAAAAATATTTTCTGTTTGTAAAGATTGATTTCTTTTAATCGAGTTGACCAGAAAATTTTGTTAATAATTGGCAGTGAATGTAGAAAAGAAATTACTTCCAGTTTCCGTAACATTTGCAATTATGAATTAAAAAAGCGAAATTAATTCGAATAAATATATTAAGTTTCGAGCAACACACAAATAAAGATATAGTTCATAAAAACTGTTTATATTTTTGTTGATTATCTATATTAATAAAAATGCTACTCGAAATGCGTTGCTAAGCGCAAAACTGGAGAACAGCTTGACCGATTCCGCTAATTTTTTAAAAATATTTTCGTTAAGACACGAGGATGGCTCTTATGGAGAGAAAAAAATTAAAAAAACTGCATGGAAAATAGTTAAAACGACACTTTTCTTACTTTCCCGCCAAAAATCTTCATTTCCTTCCCCCACACCAACTGAGTGAAATAGCAGGAAGTAATAAATTATGATTTGTTTAGAAAGAAATACGCGGTCAGTTGGTTTTCATTCATAGATAACGGGATGTTTAAAAAAGAAAGAAAATAGTTGCTTTTATTATTAATCTGTATGCATATTTAGTCTATGACTGCTCAAAATAAAGTCTAGGCAGCGAAAAAAAAGTAACAACAAAGCGAGAAAAGGGTTTATAGAACAAAAAGTAGTGAAAAAAAGGATAAAAAAGAAAAGAAATGTGTGTGTGTCTCCATTATTTCGTCTGTGCGAGGCATTTTCCAAGTTGTTCTTAAGCTTTCGCATTTCTTGAAAACCAACTGTGTCTTTATTTGTTTAGTGTGTTTACATTTATGAAAATTTGAATCTCATTATTCTATAAAAACAGAATTTTAGACCTGTCCCTCCACCATTTAAGTAAAATATCAATTCCGGGACAATCATTGCTCGAATAGAAAGACAAAGATGAGTAGTACAGTGAACAGACCATCTGAAGAAAATCATTATAAATAATACTATAAATAAATTATATAATTATCAAAATTTGTTTGGTTTAAAAATAATTTGTTGAAAAACCAGTTATGAGAAACAGCTACATAAAATATTAGCGAGCAAACTTTAGAGAGCATTAATACTGGCGAACCGACTGGTCGCCAAAGGCGGCTAGTTGGCAATAAATGTGGGGAAAATTACTTTCAGTTTCGTAATATTTATAATTATGTATTAAAAGTTGAAATTAATTCAAATAAAGATACCGTCATTTTTAGTAATACACAAAAAGTTTATAAAAACCCCCTTCTATTTAACACTTTATTATCATATGCATAGATCGATGCTTTTGTATCAGATTCTGTCTTTTATACTTAGTTATTTTTTAGTATTTAAGCATTTATTTTTTATGTTTGCTTCAGAAGGAAAAAAAATTGTCTGGTATTTGAATAAATATAAAGATAGATGATTAAAATATATTTTCTTGTCTTATTTAAGTTTTAAGTCTTAAATGAGAATCTAAAATCAGTGCCATATATATAATTCATTTTCATTTAGTTAAAGATTATAACCTAAGCATGATGGGTCAGTTTATGGCTATGCGTGTTTAATTAGGATCATTAGGATAGCAGCGCCATTCACGTTATTATTCTCCAGAGTATATTTGAAAAGATACGCACTGCTGAATAGGTAACTGTGAGTTCTGTTAACTTCATTTATGTATGTTTACTGGAATGCTATCTACATTAAAAATTACTGCGTAAAATTGTTCTACCATGAGACTTTCCAGGAAATAATAGTAGTATATCTGTATTTAAAAATATAATGTGCAATATGGGAATGTTAAACTAATGCTTGTGTTGTAAATCTTCAGATACTATCTGAAATAACTTTTATTCTTCTATAATTAAAAGCGTAAAAAATTAACTGCAACCCTTCTATTAGGTCACGTTATGACAGGTTCCAGCATTTCCAAGACTGATTATTTCTCTTGTCCATGGAAACAATAAAATATTCAGATTTTATTAACTCACTTTATGTTTGCCTTTTCGATTGTCCGTTCGGTTTAAATTTTGCAATCGATTTTAAACTAACTTCGTGATGAGCTAGAGACTTTAAATTTTAAATATATTTCAGAACTCAATGCTACGTGAAAATTAACTCGGATGCTCGTCTGCATGTATGTTTGTTCAATGCAAAATTTGATAATTATTTTAATCCAGCTTAGCTTCAAATTGACTCACAAATTTTGCATGCGGAAGTTTAAAAGGCAAAAAATAATTATTAAAATAAAAAAACAACATGTCTTAAAATGTACGGCTTTTAAAAATACGTCCCTTTAAAGTAGAAGTGTTATTTTCAATTGCGTGAAACATAGCAATAATTTTAGGCGATATCTAACAGATAGAAAAAAACCTCATCATTTTTCCATTTTATTTTTAAAAAATTCAAGTAAACAAGCCCATTTTGAATAAAAATCAAATAAAAATTTTTTTTCCAACTCTGTAATGTTGTTTAATAACATGGTTAATTGAATCACTTTAAAGACGATTTTACTGTTGTCTGTTCGATGCTGCATGGATATCAGTGATAACAGGACTTGGCGATCATTTGGCGACTTTGCGACAAAATAGATATTACCGGAATGTTCCAGAATTTAGGCGGTAGATCCTATAGAAATCGAGACATGCCAGATTTTTCCTGAACCTTTACTTTCCGTCTCCAGGAACAATAAAAGGTTTGGCTGTTTTAGCTGAAGAAGTCGTGTACAGAATCGTGGAAAGAGTCGCCAAAAAGTTTCGAATCGCATAATCAGTTTATGTATCAGTCAAGCGAAGCGCTAGCGTTGTATGGAGCTCAAGCACTTGATGAAGTGAGCTGTATGCCTAGTACTGGAATTTATTGTAGAAGAACCATCGACTCGTGTGAGGAGTAACGAGTCGTGTAGCCGTGTGTCACTAGTTGGATTTAGCTAAAGTGAGGTGACAGTTAAGAATATACTCCAAGACGGTTTTCAGGAGTTTGGAGAGATCGTAGAGAGTAGCTACGTAGATTCCTTCCTCTTTCAGAATTCTATCTGGCTGCTTTGCGAAAAGAGAGAGAGTGTTTATTACTATCGATTGCTAATTGTTGGTGTTTAATAAAAGTAGTCGTTCTTTCTAATTAACTGTTTCTTCATTGACTAAAAAATCGGATTGGTTGTTTGTTTTGGTTATCTGGCACAAAAGCCACTCCTGGCCATACTGCGCCAATCAGATAGAAATAATATTTCAATCATATTTTTTAAAAAATCCGTTTAAAAACTTGAGAAAGGTTAAAAATTCCTTTCTCTTGCAGAATTCTATCTGGCCGCTTTGTGTGCTGTGTTTATTACTATCGAATTGTGTTTATTACTACTAGAATTTATTGTAGAAGAAGCATCGACTCGTGCGAGAAGTAACCAGTCGCGTAGTCGTGTGTCAATAGTTGGATACAGCTGAAGTGAGGTGACAGTAGAGAACATACTCAAAGACGGTTTGCATGTGTTTGGAGGGATCGTATAGAGTAGCTACGTAGATTCCTTCCTCTTTCAGAATTCTATCTGAACGCTTTGTGTGTTGTGTTTATTACTATCTATTGATAATTGATGTTTAATAAAAGTAGTCGTTCTTTCTAAATGACTGTTTCTTCAGGGATATAAGAAAAACCAGGATTTCCATAACAACCAGATGCATTAGATAACAGAAATTAGAAAGAGATTCCAAAGCACTCCTGCTGTCAGTATATATATAAAAGTATCGTTTCAAAAAATGTGGGAAGCTTCATGATTTTGTGCGTCATTCTTGAGCAGGGCTATGCTAATCTTCTCTCTGTCCTTCCAATTTTAGTATATAAACTGCCGAAACGACTACCTATCAAATCGGAAGACCCCGGAAATGCATAGCAATTTCAATAATATTGATCCCAATTTTTTTTTATTAAACTTTACCATTTTAGGTTTGAATTATGATAGAATGTTTTAATGTAAAATATATCTCCACTAAGTATGTATTTCACTTAAAATGAATATAAAAAATTGATGTTTCTGGATTCGTCATTCTTATTTTAAACTAAAGCATTTTCTCAAATTTGAATATTAGAAAAACTAATATTTTACTTCTATTAACTAAAGAACAGTTTTAGCATTTCTCATTCTTCTATATTGAAAGAGTGAATTCTCGAAACATTTTTATATAACATATATAAGCACGGTATTAAATAAAATTCCAGAAAAAAAAGATTCAATTTTATTAAAAGACCCTTGAATAATAACAATACAGAAAGAAAATTAAGAACCCCTTTCTTAGTATTTCAAACACAAAGATTAAATTTACTTTCCCTAGTTCATGAAATCTTGTATTTAAATAAATGAAACTCTAAAGAGTTATTATTTCATCTTTCATTCAACTGGAAGAAAAGACAAGGTTTAATTTTTTTACTCTTACGTTCTGCAAAAGTATTCCAAACTTAAGTATATTGATTTAAAGTGGGTATTAAAAAGAACTTGTTCCAATATTTAAATTAAACCTTCTTTAGATCGCCTATCCATTTGTATTTTTTTAAATTATATTTTCTATCATTCAAATAATACACGATACAGTTGTACAGTAGAAGAGTATGCTTTAAAACCCTGAAATGAAAATTTATTTTAAAATATTGATATCAGCTGAAGTAGGCACTTCAAGATAAGTAGAAATTAATAAAAAAAGATATCCTATTCGACTGTGGTAGTTATTATTGCGATGTTTAAACATTGAGACAATAATACCCTGAAATCTTGATTTGGTTATGTTCAAAGGAAAACTTGTGACTAATATCAAAAGATTAAATTGAAATCTTCTATGTATATTTCAATGTATCATGTCAGAACATAATTTCTTGAACGGCCAAGCATTACTTGCTCGTGCAAGTTAAATTATATTTTTATTCATCTTAATTTTTTCATTAAATCAGTCCCTTGAGTATTGCAAACGATCCAAAATACTTTGTCTCACATTGATTGTTTAAAAAAATATTACTTCCTATTTATTTCGTTTCATATAATCACGTGCTCAAAATGACATTTTATCTATGTTTTATTTGCTGCAGTGATTCACTTATTTTTTAATCAGAGCTTTTGTAAATGGAATAGTATCACGTTATTAAAAGCTGATTTTTTGAGGTGCTTGTGTAGATAATAATTTTTTTTATTTTTCGCTTACGGTTTCTGTGGACGCCACAAAACCTGATTCCTAAAACAATATCATGTTCTGACATGATAATAAGAAAGATAATAACTACACAATTTAATAAAAATAGTAATAATACAGGTGACTTTATTGAGACGAACAGAATTTTTTAGAGTAAAATGAATCTGCAAAAGATTAGTTTCTATTGATATTTAATTTTTCAAGCACATGAGAGAATGAAAAAATTGGCATTATTTTACTTTAGTTAAATTAAAAATTTATATTTTGTGATAAACTATTGTTTTAAATTTTTATGATACCATTAAAAGGATTAATTCAGCTTAACAAAAAGTATTAGTCGCACAAGTAGTTTAATTTTTAATTTTAAAGAAATTGTGCGTTTACATTTTAATTTAAATATATATACGAATCAATTTTAAAAATGTAATATCAAGTAATTATTTAAAATACTCCTCAAATTTTATTAATGTTTAAAAAAAATTAAAAAAGTGATTTATGATTCATAATTTTAACTATGATACATATTATTTATAATATTATTTGGTTTCTTTGTTTGATATTTAAAAATACTTATGTGATATGATGTAAAAATTATTATTTTAGGTATTTTAAAATTCTACTCATTTTCTCAGAATATCTTTCAGATAAATATTTGATACAATTAGTTATTAAATAGACAAAAGTGACATAAATTTTTATACTAAGTCATAATATAAGGAATCAGAAAAATTAAAAGCTAATATTTAAAAATAGATCATAATTCAATATTCTATATTTTTATGTATATAAAAGATATATAAATTCAACAATCTTAAATTTATTCAAATGAAAAAAAAAGAAAGAAAAGAAAATTGAGTATAGCATTCCGAAAGAATTTTTTTAGATCTTTCACATTTCGGGTTTCCCGCTAAGAAAGGCTCATTAACGTAATGAGCATTTTTTCACCACATGTGCTTGAAACATATGTTGCATTAGGAAAAAAAAGACACAGTTGTTTTGAAAAATATTTAGTACACGGGAAACCGTTTGGGCTGTAAATTGCTTTTATCCCTTTTTTTTTATTTGGTGCATATTTTAAAATAATAAAAGTCGAAATTCATCCATTTCATTGAATTTCACCAGATGTTGTTTGGTAAGTCTTACAGGAATGACATTTAAAAAGTAATTTTGAATGCGGTCTTATTTATGAAGTTTTACCTAAGAGTTTTTTCTTTGTGGTTTTTTACATATTTATTTTTCGTTTAGCTCCAAGTTGGTTTAATAAATGCAAAAAAATGATGATTTTTTAAAATCATCATTTTTTGATTTGCTTATTTGAATTTGCTTATGGTGCACAGTATGTAAGAAATTCTGCACAACTAAGCCATATCAAAAAAAGTGTTGTTGGTGGTGATGACGATTTAGCTTTTTAGATTTTTTTCTTTCTTTTAAGAACGAGTGTTAAAACATTCATTTTCATTACGTCTTATTCTTAATTATCTAAGCATAATTATGCATTTAAATGAACATATTTATGCAAATAACTGAGTATAACTGCATACATAATTTTCAACTAACTGAACAAAATTATGCAACAAACTGAACATAGTTTCTAACAATTGGTGCATAGTTCCGCAACAAACTGAACAAAATTGTGTAACTAATTGAACATAATTGTGTAACCAACTGAACATAATTATGCAACTAACTGAACATAATTATGTAACTAACTGATCATAATTATGCGACATGATATCCACTTATTTTTGATATCTTCAGTGACTTCCTTTACCTAATTGTAAAACTAATAATCCTATAACTGTGCAACTAATTGAACATAATTATGTAACCAACTGAACATAATTATGCAACTAACTAAACATAATTATGTGACCAGCTGAACATAATTATGCAACTAACTGAACATAATTATGTAGCTAACTGATTCTAATTATGCAACATGACTTCCACATATTTTTGATATATTTAGTGACTTCCTTTACCCAAAACTATTACAAATAATTTGAAATATTCACTTTTCCCCATTTCTATCTTAAAGAACTTTTAAAAAAGGATTTTAGAAAAAAAAATCTGTTATGACTTTTTCACTGATATTTTAACTGGTATTCAGACCAAAGCATCGAAAATGTGACATGACTAACTAGTGGTAACTGTCGGATTTAACAATGAATTTTTTAAATACTTTTTTACAGTGTTAAAGCAGTGTTACAGTGTTTAAAATTTAAAAAGTTGTACTTTGATTTTATGCTTATAGCCAACGCACACAGAAAAAGTGGAACTAATGAAGACAGAGCAATGCTAAGTTTACAACATTTTATTTAAAACATACACCACACCATTATAAAAAATAAATAAATCTAATAAAAAGGCATCTTCAATACATTTTTATTAGAGTGCGAAAAATGAAGAAATTACAATATTTTAACTATTTCCTACTTTAGGATTTTAATCAGAATTTATTACTGAAAATAGAATCTAATCTTGAAATACATTAAAAATATTTTAGAAAATGACAATACTTGTTATAAATATAATTTTAATAAAATAATTAACCAACTAAAAAGATCCGTAAACTTTAAATTACTTTAGAATTCTCAAAAATGCCGAAGTATACCACATTTCAAGACACTCAGAAAGACAATAAATATCGATGATGAAACTTCTCGTTTGCAAACTTGAATTAAATCATGTTAAATAAAATCGATTTTAAATTCCCATAAACTTCTTATTTAAATTAATTAGTTTAAGAATTAAAAATTATTTTACAGAAAATTAAATATTAAATAAAGTGTCAAAATCTTAACATTTTATTTCAAAAATTGATCAATAATTACCACAATCTTTTTGTGGTACTTTTCCATTAGTCGGTTGGCAACGAAAAATCATCAAATATTGTAGAATTCAGCCAAAATTTCTTGCATTAATTTTTAAAGCAAAATATCAACAAATATTGTAGAATTTTGATAAACGTCTTACAGTGATTTGAAAGCAAAAAATAGCCAAATTATTTAGAATTCCGCCAAATTTCTGTGGAGATTTTTCGCTGCAGTTAACGGAAAAATACCTTACTTTCTAGAAATAAATACATGGATTTCAGTTGTTTACTTAATGCATTTTATATTTATATATCTAAAGTATAAACTGAGATCATTTTGTTATTAGTAATCGATACTATGAAGATTGTAAAAAGTTTTTAAACATGAAGATTCTTTTCCAGGACAGTCTCATGGAAGAACGTTTGGTAGACTATATTTCGAAATAGCCTACTATTGACTATTCGTTGCTAAGCAACGGTTAAAAATTCTTTTAAAAAACAGAAAACTCTTGTGAAATCTTCAGTAAAACTGGATTTCTCATGAATTGAGAAATTTCTTAGAAAACTAGATCTTTATTTTATATTTGGCTGATAAATTTTTCATGATATCTTTCCAGTTAATCAACCGCACAAATATAATATTATTTCGATATACGAATTTCCTAAAACTCAAAAATATACTGGGATATATCTAAGGAATTTTATTGTTTTCACTCATGATACAGAAAATTGCCTCGTATCTCAGTACCTGGAATGATTTCAGTTACTCAACAATTGAAAGGGTTTGAAAATGTAATTTTTATTAAAAATAAAAGAAGTAATAGATTTGCTTTTTACATTCTTAAGAAATTGCAAAGGATTTATTGGGTTGTTCGAAAAGTCATTTCGTTTTTTTTGGTGAAAATGAAAGACGATCCTCGTATAATGAATAATTATTTTATTAAATTATATATCGCCCATTCTGATCCAAAACCTTTTGCCATCTTTCTGGTAGAGGCATGATTCCACGCTCATAAAATTGTTGGTATTTGCTGGCAAAAAACTAATCCAAGGTGATTTTTGACGTCTTCATTTGAGACTAAGGTTTTACCGTCCAAAAAATTTTGCATTGACCGGAACAAATAATAATCTGAAGGAACCATATCTGGATAATATGGTGGAGTGGATCATTTTTGTGACCTTTGAGGAGCGAATCACAGACTTCAATGCGACAACACAAATTTCTCTCCGTGAGGACATGGAGAACTCAAATATCGAGCTTCGAGGTTAAACCCAGGCCTTTCAGGTGGTCATAAACAGTTGAATTCAAAAAATTTAAACTCTCACCGATCTCACGTGTTGTTGTTCGCCGGTTTGCATCAACTATTACCTTTATCGTGTCTTTATCAGCTTCAACCGGCCATCCGGAACGTGGTGCATCTTCGACATCAAAATTGCCGGATCGAAATTTTGTAAACCAGTTCTGACACTGTCGTATTGTCAACGCATCTTCTCCATACACATCGGTTAATTTCTTTCTGGCTTGAACAGCATTTTTACCTTTCCTACAGGAAAAAAGTGAAATATGACGAAATTGCTGCTTATTGCTTTCCCTATTTAAAAGGGCATCTACCAAAAACTACTGCGCAAAATCAATTGAACGTTTTCACAAACAAGTATTGCTATATCACCTCTCAAAACATACAATGATTATACGTCTTAAGTGTGAAGTTGGAATAAAAAAATACAATTAAATCCTTTGTCGAGAAAAAACGAAATTACTTTTCGAACGACCCAATAAAATGGTAAGAAGACTAAGGAAAAACGGAAACAAGAAAAAATAACACAGAAAAAATATAGTAATATTTAAAAAAGCTGTTCAGTTCTAATTCATAAGTCCAACTGGTTATAACAGAACTAGATAACTGGAACTGAGCTTATGGGTCAAATCTCTTTACCCATGATACAACGAATGTAAAATAAATTCATGTTCATTTGATACACATTTAAACGAAATATGTTGAATTATTTTAGACAATATGCAGCTTTATCAGTGACATAACTATTGCGATAACTATCATCAGTGACACAACCATTCAGAATCAGTTTTTAAATTATGAAACAAGCCATTTTATATAAGAATACTAATACGTGGTCAGTGAAACATTTTGAATATTTTTTGGGTACTTCATAACATAATTAGCCCAAAATAACCCGTCAAACATATTTACAATCTACTTTACTGAATTTTGACTCATGCTAAGTAGTCATGGATTTTTCTAATTTTATGTATATCTTAGGACCTTAATAAAATAAAACAAACCATTTGATATATTAGTAATTAATTCCATATATCTTTTGGTGAATTAAAAAAATCGTGATTTTAGTGTTTTTGGTTTCTCTAATTATTTGATTATTCCATGCAAGTTTCAAAACATTAACAAAATAAAATTATTCATTAAATGTATGCTTTCATATTCTTAAAAAAATTGTATATATATGTATGAATGTACAATCTTAAAAAATTGTATATATTTTAATAATTAGGTATCTGTACTGCTACAATTGAATTAAAGAAAAAAATTGGAATTTTATTTCATTAAATCATAAAATTCATTATCTTACTTAAGTAATTTAATAGAGTTTCAAGTTACTTAATTTTCCAACATCAATTTGGGGCATCTAAGTTGAGCCACTTGCCAATAGAAAAGACTTCAGTTGGAAAATAATGAATAACGACTAGATCAACAAAAATAATAATGAATAAGGCTCAGAGTTCAAAATATGTCTGTCTAATGGAGAAGAGAAAAAGTTTAGTTCAAATTAGGGTAAGCTTCTTTCCCTTCGTATTCTCTTTGCTTAAGTTCTACAAATAATGGATAAAAACTTTTGGGTAGAACAAGGAGATCCAACGCATTCTGATGCATAACCTCCACTAACAATTTTCTGGTAGAAAATAAAGTGCATTGGCCAAAAACATTCACCCAAATAATTGATCAGGAATAAGATTTGGCATCTAATGTGCTTCATGTATGATAACATCAATATACTTTTGTGGTTGTTGGATTTTTATTGTAAAAGAGTCCTTTTTGGCTATTTTGAGTTCATGTATACGGCTTAACATCTTACAAGACATTAAAATCCATATCTAAAATTGACAATAGAATTAAGTTTCAGAGAATCTTTTCATAGAGTAATATGGTGAACATAAAATCACTTGAAATGACTTAAAAATCCACCAATCCAATATGATTAAAATTGATTTATTATTCATAATATATTTTGACTTTTTTACTGTTTGGTTTTTATCTCAATTAGTTATTTACTCATGTCTTGCATGATATGTTTCCTTATATACTTTGCAGTTGTATCTTTTTAAGTTTAAAAATAAAATTCATTTTCCTTCTAAATATTTTGTATCTAAAAAAATTACAAAATATTTAGTTGTTTGTATCTAAAATTTATATAAAAAATTTTGTATTTAAAAAATAATAAATTTATAATAAATAATAAATTTGTGTGAAAAAATATTTAGTTTTTTGTACCTAAAATTACAAAATATAATTATTAGTTAGTGAAATAAATATTAGTCTTTCAATCATGAACTTGAATAAAAATATTTCTTAAAATTATTAAAAACCTTTTATTATTTGGAACTGAATGCATACTGCTAATGGTTTTAAAATTAGCTATTAGGTTGTGATTAAAGTGGAAGCACAGAATATAGACTTTTATAAATTTTAAATTAGAAAAAAAAATGCTGCCTTCAACGCAAGAAAAAATTTGATCATTTTTATAATCAAAAACCTTTATTTAATTGCCGAAAACTGGCAACCCGGAAAACGCACAAAAAATGACTTCCAAAAAGGCTTAATCAACCGTAATCACAAAAAAAAATCAGAAATTCATTGATTTCTCGAGTTTTATCGCTCCGTCTTTCGAAAGTTTTAGGTCGCCTTTGGTATCATTTGATTTGATAAAAACTTCATTCAAAAAGAAAAAAAAACTGCATTCATAAATTCTAAATTCTCACATATTCGTGATCTCAAATCAATGTTCTTTAAAAAGCTTTTCTTTAATGAAACATACATGAGAAGTTTCACAGTTTAAGGTATCAATACTTCAATGTAATTTTTTGAAGGAATTCGGATGCATGAAATGTTGGTATTTTTTTACATTGTCATAGTGAGCTTGACAAGCGCATAACGGAGATAATAATTTATTAAAATTTTTTATATGGTTTATTTTTTGTTTAGTATTTTAAAGAATAAAACAGTTCTTGTTATTTACTTTTCACTTAATTGTATTCCTTCGGTGTATATAAGGTTTAATAAGCATGTCACTGGGTTACATAGTCAGTTGCTTAGCACATGACGAATTGATATTTGCAATAGGCATCTGTAGTTTTCTTAGCATAATAGATGGCCTGTGGTTAATACATAAATACCTCTGAAAGTTTAATTTCGTTATAATTACGAATATTGTACCAATTTAGATGAGAAATACATCCGTATTATTATTACATAATAGATAAAATATAATTAATGTTTTTATAGATAAGCTATCCAGCATTAAATATTTTTCACACTTATTGAATCAATTAAATTTATATAAGCTTTTAATTTTTTAAATAAGCTTCTTTGTTGACCAGTGTGTTCATCAGAAATACTTGTTGTATTTTATTCAAAAAAAATCAGGTTCAAGACATTTAACAAGTACTTTTAATTTAGTACTTTTCAGTATCAAAGTATTATTTTAATAATTTTACTCTTATTCTGCCTATTATTATGCACGAACGTATCAAACGAAGTCAAATCCCATGATACCATTACGTTAGTAAAAATGTAACTTTTAATTACCAGGGTATAACTTTACACTCAAGGTAATTTTGATGTAAATTACGCAGATATTAAGCAGAATACTTTGTTTCCAAATAATTGAGTTTAAATATTTGATGAAATAATGAAAACTATTTAAATTTCAGTTAAAAATAATATTAGTTGTTGAAAACATTAAAAAAAATGTCAAAATTTAGGAAATATTTGATTAAGAATGTAACTTTTAACGTTAAAAAGGTAATTTTCTTAAAACTACATCTTTATTGAAGGATATAGAAGGGCCTATATAGAGGCCAATCTGGAGGAGTCTAATGACTTATTATTTCAATTTAGTTTATTTGGTTTTTTTAGTAACGTCACATTGTAAAGCAACACTAGGGCTATTTTGAGATGGACTTCGTAATTTTGAATAGTGGTCAAATGACGAGGACGACACGTGAGCTGACGGTGCAGATTTAACATGTATAGTAGAGGGGAACGAAAATAGCAATTTTTTTAGATTTTAGCTCCACAATAATGCAAAAAAAATGTTACCTTTTCGGGTCAAAAACAATACTTAAAAGTTTGGTTTCAATATTTCATTATCCAGAGGTGCCTCAAAAAGCTTCAAATTGACAAATAAAATAAAATAAAATGAAAGCATTGATTTTTTTTTAAAAAAATGTTCTTAGGTTGGCAATGGTGGTGAAAAGTTAACTTTTAGGTTCAAAAAGAATGTTTAAAGATTCTGTTTGAAATACAACAATATTTCAAAATGCTGCAAAAAACTTAAAGTTTGTAAAAAAAATTAAAAAAGTTATAAACTTTGATAAAATATTTTTATGAATTTTTTAAATATATAATGTTACAAAAATGATTTTAAATCTATATATATCTATATCTATCTATCTATCTATCTATCTATCTATCTATCTATCTATCTATCTATCTATCTATCTATCTATCTATCTATCTATCTATCTATCTATCTATCTATCTATCTATCTATCTATTTCAGTTGGAAAAAATCACTAATTACAAATATAATAATAATAATAATAAATAGAATTTTTTAATTTAATTAATTTAATAGAATTTTTTTTATTATTTTTTTATTATATATGATCTAGGCTGACACCTGTCAAAGCTTGCGCAAAATCCAACATTCGTATGTTTGTATGTATATCTGTATTTTCAGAACATATTAATTTAATAATTCAAAAACGCAGTGTTTTAAATGTAACAAATAAAATATGTAGTTTTATAACTATAATTGTAGTTTTGTGTCATAACGTTTGTTTCAATCGATTTGCAAAAATGTGTCTTAAAAACAAATTTGATTTCCGAATGCTAACGCCAAATATTAATCACCAAATAACTCGCCAAGGAAGACGTGATAGATTCTGTAAAATTCCAAAATTCACGCCAAAAATTACTATTTTTCAACTATTGTTCGCCAATGTCATGTAAGGAGTTAATGGCGTGACAAATTTATTGGAGAGTAAGCGAGAAAGTTTTGGGGAGACCCTTACCGCTGGTTTGAGGTCTGAATGAGAATAACAGGAAGTCACTAACAGTCACAGGAAGTTAATACTAATTAACTTCCTATGATTTTTAGATACGATTATTTTCGATTGATGTTGTATATATAAAATTAAAAAATAAATTCCATGAAAAAGAGTTCATAAGAATATATCCAAATTTTGCAAGTTTATTAAATAAAGCAATTTTTGTTTTAGATCAGAAATAAAAAAAATAGTTGTAAGTTTGATTTCATCATAGTCATAAGCATCCAGTGTGAATAACTAGAAAACTAGATAGGATATCGAAGTGATAAAGTTACCTGCCCCACATTTTTTTTGCATGCATAAAAATTTAAAAGGCTGCAGATATACGTATATGGAGACAGTTGATCTTATATCTAGAGGGTGGATACAAAAACAGCAAATGTTTAGTCTACTCGATCAAATGACATTGACGAACTTAAGGCTTCTATTTTGAAGTCTTTCAAAGCGCAACGACGGTCATACTGAAACAAATGTATGACACATTATTATACCCTCTCGATGTGGTTTATATGAGGGCAAATCAAAAAGTCTTTGTGCCTATTTTTTTAGCCAAAATATGGCTGTGAATACAAAGCGAACATATACATTCCCAGCAGTTAACGTTCCCTGAACCGTACCAGCCGTATCTACCTTTTGCTCCGATGAGTGGCACTGCTATCAGTCATTTAAGACGGTAGTTGTTCTTCAGACTTCCACAGCTTATGAGCAGAGAAGTTTTATTCGTTTTCTATGGAGCAAGGGACAATCACCCATAGAATTCACAGGAAAATGGACCCCACGTACGGGGAAAAGTGTCTCTCTTTGAGAAGAGTTCAATGGTGGTATCGTGATTTTCAAAAAGTTCTTAAAGACTTGCATGAGAAAGAGCGTTCACTGGGAGAATCTGGATCACCCACCTTACAGTCCAGACTTTCCCCTTGTGATTTTCATATTTTCGGTCCACAGAAGAAGTTTCTGGCAGGACAGAGATTCACATGTGACGAAGAAGCCAAGAACGCGGTCTGACGGCTGTTCCACAGGCAGCCGGAAGAATTCTACCAAAGAGTTATCCATAATTTAGTGCTGTGATGGGACAAATGTCTAAATCGGTGTGGTGATTATGTGGAGAAATGATGTAAGGTACCTAGTACACTACATATATTTGTAAATATCTGTACGTACCTGTTTTTGGTGAATAAAAAATAGGTACAAAGACTTTTTGATTTGTCCTCATATTTCGCTTGAGGCTCACATTGAAAACTCCTAACTAACATTAAATACTTCTACTGGAATTTAATTTCTTGTTTCCAATGGACAACAATATTATAATTCCTTTTATTTCAGCTTAAGCATAAAATATATTAAATAAATAAAAAACTCTTTCAAGATCTACGTCATCTGGAATATTATTGATTTTTAAATCAACTTTCTTGTTTAATTTACCCTACATGAATTTCAGTTAAACGATCCGAATCAAACAAATGCATTTTCCTGAAGAAGAAAACTCAGATGAGCCTTTAAGCGCCCAGATTAATGGCATTTTTTTTCTTTTTCGGTACAAGATTTTCTGTAAAATTTAACTACCCTAAAATGCCCTTCAGGAAGTTTAAAATAGATTGCTGCGATCACTCAGCCATCAAAAGGGATTGGAAAGAATGGAAAGTTTGCAATGTTTAGTTTTAAAGGTACGATCAAAAAGTATTTTTTAAATGACAGAATTTAGTAATTGAAAGATTTCACTAAAATCCGGCAGGCAAATTTTATTTATCCTTTTAAATATATATTTTCAAAACCACGTGAACTGTAAAGTATTAAAACGAATTTCTATAGCCTCTGTAAATCAGTAACTGGGCAATAAATACAATTTATTACAGTCTCTTTATGGCCATAAATTTCATAGGTTTTTTAATCTAATTATTATGATAATTTCTTAGTATTGTGCCCAATTTCATTATAAATCCCGTGAATATTTCTAAATCCTGTGAATATTATAATTTTTCAATGAAATAAAAACCTACTATATTCAATCACTTCCCGAATATACTAAATTCAGTAGAGTACTGATGAATATCATTGTCCATTAATCGCCTACAACGACCAGTTGTTTCAAAAATAATATATATTGTATTAAAATCCCATAAAAATCTTTGAAGTTCTTGATTCTGTTAATTAAATAATTATAAGCATGAAATCGGGCTAGAAAATAAAACTCTGTTTACTGTATGCAATCATCAGCAAAGATAATCGAACGCTTTCATTATTTATCATTGTATCTTCATAACACTAATTTTAATGGAAATGGTTCAAGTGTACAGAAGTATTTAGACTCGGCTAATTAACCTGTTAATTTCTTAGTCCTGCCAATTTTTTGAGCAATTGCTCATCATGCAAATAGCCACCAAAATGTTTTTGTAAGCCTCGGTAGGAAATTTTAAAAGTTATAAAATTTTTAAATATGCCCCATGCTATGTTAAATGAATCAAAAATATTTATGGGAAAATCTCAGAAATTATACTATAGTTCTCAAATATTTTTTGATCAGTTTTATGAACATAATTTTGCTACAGTAGTGAAACTTTGGGGCAAAATTTGATACACACATATGTAATGATATAGCAAAATCGAATTTTTTAAAAATCTCTATTCCGGCCTGGAAAAAATGCGAAATACCAATTAGTTGACTGTGTTAATTAACTCGATGAATAATTTTTCTGATCTAAACAAATTTATCTTTTTCAGCAAATTCTGTCAACACAAATTTTATGAAGATGTGGTAATAGATAGAAAATCTATATAAGAGTCCCATTATTTTTGGGGATAACTGTATATGAAATCTAACGATATCCAGTCCCTACGACACCACACTGTTAATAATTAATTTGTTGCACACTCAATTTTCAAGTGTTACTTTGTTTTTTTAGGATACTATAATTTTATTTAGCTCACCTTTAAACTATACGAATAATAAAACAAAATATTCCTTCTTTTTCTATTCTTGAGCTTTGCATTGCATTGCGAAATTAGTCAATTGTTAAAACACACACACACACACACACACACACACACACACACACACACACACA
>JAOUZG010017399.1:3760311-3775086 GCA_026289955.1 Argiope argentata
AATTACTAAAACTTATCCTAGATAATAGATACAGAGAATTACTAAAAATTATCCTATAATATAGGTACAGAGTATCATTGCAGAATTACTAAAAATTATCCTAGATTACCCTAGATTATAGATACAGAGAATTACTAAAGCATATCCTAGAATTTTCTGAGTCTTTTATTTCTAGTATTATTTCAGCAACTTTTTCAAGCTTTCCATATTATCATGTGACTACGTGACGTTGTTGTCGTTTGGAGGGTTTTGAATAATTGGAACTCGAAATCGCAAAGCATAAATGACAATACTCACCAACATCTTATAATCACATATATTTTTCGTCTGTTTTTACTAGTGTTACGTTATTATTATGCATGCTTCTTTGAAAGTAGATGTGTTTTAAAAAAGATTGACCTACTTTAACCAGTATTTCTTTTTCAAACTATTTCAAAATACATAACCTCTTAAATTTATCAGTACAAGTAATGCCTTAAAAATAATAATTCTCTCACATGATAATTTGAAATTTGCGACTGTAGATTTTATTTCTATTTTTTATACTTATGCAAATATACTCATTTTGTTAAATTTTTTGTTATGCCATTGTATTTTATTTATTTTTACTTTGTATCTTTACAATTACATCACTAAATATAATCTTTTACTTTAATATTTCCTTTCTATTCTTTAGAACTATATATTATTTCTTATATTTATTATATACTATTTATTATTTCAGTTCATTTTAATTAATATTCTATTTTTAAATAGAGTATTAATTTTATGACTTGTCAAATTTATTTAATGTATTTGATATACTTGTCAAATGTAATTAAATGTATATTTTCGAATTGAATATTTTATTTAGCTTACTATATATTTTGTTTTATTGTACTTTAGTATAAAACGTAGTCTGTTTTATTTTTCAGGTAGGAGATCCCCTTTATTTTGGAATATTCAGGTACTGCTTGAGTAAAAGATAAACGAAGGAATGAAAAAAATAGTTCAAAATAACAAGAATTTTAACAATATCTGAAATGAATAATTAAAAATAACTGTTTAAAAAGAAAAAAAAAATATTTTCAAAGTTTATAGTGTCTATGCTACATGATGAATTAACAATTATGAGGAATTCTTCGACAATGAAGAAACACATGTTAATGATTTCCCGGACTCATAAGGATTAGTAAGAATTACTCATAGTTTTTTAAACCACAGACAATAAAATTTTACTCATGAATTATTAAATTTCTGCAATTAGAATCGGAAAGCTCATTACAACTTTTTGGATTTAAAAATAAAAATTTTATATCTAAGATGGAACTTAACAACAAAATTCAGAGGATTTAAAAACCTATGGAATATGTTTCGAATTTTTCGAAAGACCTATAAAATTTGAAAGTGGTATTCAATATAAAGGAAATATGAATTCTTCTCATTGGACTGCGACTAGAAATGCCCTACTTCGAGAGTTCCTCAACATAACAGAACCTCTGCAACCCTTTGATCCTCTCCCTGAAGTGTCCACTTTCGAATTCATTACAGAAGGAGCTCTCATCACCACCATAGGATTCCTCGGTGTTATCGCCAACATCGTGTCTCTGATCATTCTCTCCAGACCCCAGATGAGATCATCCGTAAATTGTGGTCTACAAGGGTTGGCTGTCTTCGACACCATTGTCCTGATTTGTGCTGTTCTGATGCTTGGACTGAACAAGCTGGGCAGCAGAGTGCAGTTTTTGAAGTTATACACAGTCGACGTGTCACCTTTCATAATACCCATTGCATATCCAGTGGGACTTATTGCCCAAACAGGATCAGTCTGGACAACGGTGGCTGTAACTGTCGAGCGTTACATTGCAGTGTGCCATCCACTGAAAGCTAAATCATTGTGCACCTACAGAAGAGCAAGATCTTTCAATCTTTTCATCACACTAATGGCCATTTTCTACAACATTCCAAGATTCTGGGAAGTGGAACACACTGAATATTTTGCGCCAGACATGAATCGCACTGTCTACAAAGTGGTTGCATCACAGCTGAGGGTGAACAAGCTGTACTACGAGGTTTACCACATCTGGCTGTACCTCCTGGTCATGTATTTCATTCCTTTCTTGGTGCTGATGGTGTTTAATATCTACATTTGGCAGACTGTCCGTCGCGCCAACAGGGAGAGGCAAACCTTGAGTCGCAAACAAGAAGGTGAATTCAGCCTGGCTATGATGCTGCTGTGTGTAGTGATCGTCTTTCTGACCTGCAACATCCTTGCTCTTCTCATCAACATCATTGAATACTTCGACATCTTTCTTCCGCCGCTGGTTCGAGTTTCGAATCTCTTGGTGACGATCAACTCATCAGTGAATTTCGTCATCTATTGCATCTTTGGCAGGAAGTTCAAAAGAACATTCCTCGTATTGTTTTGCAAGTACCCCATTCAGAGGGCCAGCATCAATGACAGTTTCCAGGGGAGTACTTGGATACGATTCAGAACCATCAAATCCTCAACTGGATCTCTTAACCATTCCATCACGGGAAATGGACATTGCCATATATAAAAGGAAAAAGATTGATTCAGTGAAAAGGAAAGTATGTTTACATTTGCTTGATGGATTGCATATAAATACTATTGCATATAAATACCCTTGTGGAATGCTAAACATCTTTCTTTCACCGTGAATTTTTAATTTTTTTTCCTTCCTGCGGTACTTAAGTTGGCTTTCTTATCTCTCAAAATGAGGTATATGAATCCGTATCAACTATAAAATTGGATATCGAATATTCATAGAATTCAATGTCGAATACTCATAGAGGAATATGGATCGAGTAAAATATTCACCTTCGTTTTTTGTGATAAATGTATAAGTGTTGCTGCTTCACTCATGGAAATACTAAGTATTTTTTTTTCGTTTTGAATTCTTAATTCTATTTGTTGTGATATGTGTTGTAACAAAAAATTGGTTTCCATCTCTCGATACGAGATTGATATGAATTCATCTGCACTGTTAACTTTGATATTAAGTAATTCGTAATTGTGTAAGTATATTGTGATATGTAAAAAATAAGTGTTTGTCAACTTCATGAACTGCATTCATTGATTTTCTCTTCATGTGTGGTAACATATTTATATGCATATTCATATCAACAGTTAATTACAATTTTGAAACATTGATTTAACAAAATATGTAGTAGAACTCTTTTTCTGCAGTAGCCTTTTTAAAATTTTTAATTCCAATTCTTGGTTAGTTTGTATTTCCTGCGGCTGGTTTCAATTTACCTTCTGCAGGAACTTAAATTATCATCAGAATTATTTTGTGAAGCTTAATATTAAAAGAAAAATTTGTCAAATACTTTTTTTTTATTTCCCAATAATTTGCATGTTCGAATTTCATTCGGACTTTATGCCCGAAACGCTCGTAAATAAGGCAGTTTTGTAATACTCATGTATTTATTCTAGTACTTGAATGCTATTCATTACATGAAATGAGAAGCAGTAAAATGTTTTTTTTTTTTGATAAATAAGAATTTAGAAGACGTTAAACGGTAATGTCTGTTTTGAATATTTAACAACAATTTGTATTTTTAACAGCAATAACATTAATAATATAACAGTTGAAATATAATATTTAAATTTATTGGTTTTATTTTGTATTATCAAGCCTTAAAATGTGACTACAATAATATTATCTTTTTTCATTTTAAATGATTTAATCATTATTTTTTATATATTAAAATTTTATATTAATATTTATAATTTAATATATTAATAATTATATATTATATATTAACATTTTTCAATTTTCATATATTAATATAATATCAATATATTATATTAATATTTTTTATTATTAATATATATTAATAATTTTCAATTTTCTTTGTTAAAACAAATAATATTTAATATTTTTGCTTTTAAATCAATGCATTACTACTTGTGTTCATAATTTTAAGGTATTTAAACTGTAAATAATTTAAGAATAAGATTTATTACGAATAAATTAAAAATGTTTAAATAAAAAAAACATTTTAATCAAAAAAAAACTTTTTTTATTAAATATTTAAGAGCTAAACACCATGGAAATCTTTATTCAAAGAATCCATTGATATTTAATTGAATTATATCCTTAAAAATAATATGTTTATTTTATGACGATTAAGCTGAACAGCAAATATGTAATAATATTTGCATTATTATTGATTAAATAATTAAAAGAAAATAAATTATCATATTTATTTTTACAGATTTAAATATGAATTTCCAACAATAAAATAATAAATAAATTCAGTCCAGAAATTTTTCTGCATAAAATGGAGTATATGATATTCAAAAAAAATCATATATTGTTTATTTGGATATAAAATATCTTTAAGTACTTTCACTTACAAATAATTTAATCAAATAAATCCTTTTCTAAAGATTTCATTTCAATAAAAAATTATTATTTTTAAAAGTGCCTCAGTTTGTTATTGTAATGTTATTTCTTAGTCGTATTTACACAAGATATTAGTTGAGTGCATTTTATTTTAGATGCATTTTTTAACTAATTCTTTTTATGTCACTGAAAATTTATTTATTCCTGAGAGCATAAAACTATACAAAATTATATTATTGCTACAGATATTGAAATTCCTGATGGCAAATTTTTTTCAACTCAGAAGCCTATATATCTGTGATTTTAACAGGTTCTGATTACAAATTATTTTGTAAATGTTCTCCGGGAAAAGTTGATAAAAGAATAAACTGGAATCTTAGTATATCGTTGTAATTTAATTTCTTTATCTTATTTCCGCAATATATTAGCTGAGTGCATTTTATTTTAGACGTATTTTTAAAATAAATCCTACGTCATTTATAATTTATTTATTCCTTAGAATATAAAAATGTACAAAATTATATTATTGCTACAGAGATTGAAATTCCTGATTGAAATTTTTTTAACTCAGAAGTCTATATTTCTGCAGTTTCAACTGGTTCTGATAACAAATTATTTTGTAAATGTTCTCCGGTAAAAGTTGATAAAACTATAAACTGAAAGCTCAGTTTATTGTTGTAATGTAATTTCTTTATATTATTTCTACAAGATATTAGCTGAGTGCATTTTATTTTAGACGTAATTTTAAAATAGCTCCTTTTACGTCATTTATAATTTATTTATTCCTGAGTACATAAATCTGTACAAAATTATATTATTGCTGGATATATTGAAATTCCTTTCTGTTTTTTTTTAACTGAGAAGTCTATATTTCTACATATTCAACAAATTATTTTGAAAATGTCTCCGGTATAAGTTGATATTTAATTGAATAAATTTTACATTCATCGATTTTTAAGAACATTAAAAAGTCGAAAGCTATTAAATGCAACACTGACCCAAATAGATAGACTAAAATTCACTTTTATTCAATCTTAAGAATAATAAAAACGTCTATTATTTTGCACATTTGATTACAAAATTACCTTTAAGTACAAATGATGCAATTGTATTTAACAGTTTATCATTTATATCAATTTCTTATGAGCAGTTTTTTCTGCCTTTTGTTGAAAGCTAGTCTAATGATTTTTATATCAAAATATCTCAAATGCTGAGATATACTTTCAATTTGTATGATTTCAAAATACGATGAAAAATTGCATGTATTTGAAACTGTCTAGCATATACAAGAAATTGTAGATATACCTTTGAAGCACAATGTGTTTTAAACATATTTATGTGGTTGATGTACTTTAACTATCATATTTTGCACATGATATTGACTAAATGTTTTGTTTTCTTTGTAAATGGATGTGATAATATGTATGCATATATTGTATCTTTTTTTTGTTCGATGTTCTTGATATGTAATTGTTGTGAAAATTGGTATTAAATGTCTATTTGTTGATGACGTGCATTTCATTATTGTTTCTTTAACAATTAATTTAACACCACAAAATATTTCTTTCTTTTTCAATAGTAGGATATATAGCTCTATATTTTCCTTAGTTTAAAATTTATACAGTTTTTTAATAAATATAATCAATGCGAACAAAATGACTATAAGTTTCCGAATTTCTAATAAAAAATTCTTTGTAAACGTTTATTCAACTTGATTTGCTCTATATTTTTGAGTATGGAATAGTGTAATCGATTGCTCATTTCTTTCCTAGTATGCTAGAGTTTTGAAAATTTCAGTTCTTGTACGCTTACAAACAAAATTGTTTAACATTTTTAAAAATTCAATCAACAGGTAATCAACAAATTTTCGTAAATTTTGATTTCTCTTGAGTAATGTCATCAGATTGCAAATTAGAGAAAAATAAGTCAGTGTGCAGTATATTTCCAATGATAATTTACAAAATAAAAATTGATAATGGGGGGGGGAATTTCACTTTTGATATTATTAATAAGTGTGTTTTCAAAATATTTTTACATTTAACTTGTTGATTTGAAATTAAAGCAATAAGTTTATTTTAATTTAGAATTTAATTCAAATGTTTCTGATATTAACATTTTATTAAAATAAATCATTCTGTACAATTCAGTAAAATTTTGAATTTAAATCAAAATGAAATATCTTATTATACTCTTAATAAATTCAATAGATTCCATTGATAAAGCACTTATAAAGATAATGAAGAAGAAATTGGTCCTTACAATCATATTAATATTTCGAGAAAATGCTTTAAAAGATACATTAGATCACATTTTTTGTAGCAAGGTTTTGGCAATTGTATCGTTTTTTAAACATAAAAACGAAATAAATCTATTTTATTTCTTATTTCTTATAATTTAAATCACATCAGACATTAAAATGTCAAAAAACATTTTATTAAAAGGCACTTTATAAGTACCTAAATATATTGCGATTAATACTGATAATCAGATCACGTGCACAAGTTTTTGAGTCAGGAGGAATGCAATCGATAGTTTAATAATTTTATAGCATGCTATAATTAGTTAATGAAGCCTAAAACCGAGTGCTTCATTATCTCAATGCAAGATTATCCCAAAGTTTAACATTATTGGTTTTAATTGGATCAAATTTATTTCAGACTATTAAGTGACTGAAATAATAAGTTTATTGAAATAATAAGACAATTAAGTGACTATATAATAATTATATTTTAATGTTTTCCTCTGATGAATTTCATTCCCTTAAATAGGAAGGAAAACTATACTGAATGATAAGAGGATAATATAATTATATCTTATATCGAATTGTAAGATAACGTGAAGAATATAATTAATATGCAGCTTTCAAAAACTTACCTTAAATGTTTTTCAATCCCAAGTGGTTTATTACAACATGACCTAGAGTATATAACCTTTTTGAATATTTTTAAAATGAACAGACAATAAACTACACCTGGCTAATATAACTATTTTTCTTATCGAATTGTAAGAGAACGTGAAGACTATAATTAATGTGCAATATATCACTTGGGGCTTCCAAACACTTACCTTCTTAAGAGTTTTCTAACCCCATGTGGTTTATTACAAGATGACCTAGAACATAAAACATTTTTTGGGGAAAAAATCGAAAATAAAATAAAAAGAGTCATATAAAAAATAAAACATTATTTTGCTACTATATTTCAAACAAAATGTTTAAATATGCTTTATAATTTAATATACGAGTGTGAAACATAAAGTTTATAGTAAGTCATAGAACAGACTCTCAGACCCACCACGAAGGTACATGAATTAACCATAGAAACTGAAAAACCAGACCGCCGCAACAGCAATTAGAGGGAACTATGGTTGAGTCCTAATTGCTATCACCGGTCACGGTACAACCCTCCCAGAAAGAAGTACGTCCCGTCATCGATGGAAAGAATCTAACCCTCACCTATTAGTATACCCACCGGGTTGGCGTGATCCAATCACCATACCGGAAGCAGCTCATCCCCAGTTACGAGGTGCTCCCCCGGAGGGAGTTCATACTAAAGTAATTTTCTACTGTACTCAATTGTTGATTTATATTTTTGACAGCAATTGCAATCCTTTTGAACAATACCTAGACAATAATAAATAGCAGTCAAATGTTACCCTTAATAGAGGCGATTCTTTGTGTGTGAACCTTCATTTTTGTTTTTATTTATTTGGTGAGGCCGGATTGACGCACTTTCAAAATCGTCAACTTGCTGAGCTCTTGCTTCTTGTCTCCCGTAGGAAGATATCCTCCAACGACAACTTCGGGTTGCCATATTTGGCACTGAATCTCCTTGGCAAAAAGGGGGTGATGTTCTCTACGCATCAACCATTTATATATATGATAGCTATTCAAAGTATGTCTTTGTAATTTTAGGTAGGTAGGATGTACGTAACTGCGCATCATATTTATTATTTCATTGTCATCCCGTAAAAGTAATTTAACGTATTGCTTCTTTGGGGAATATTTAGATCTAATTAATAATTCATTCTCGTCAAGTAGAAATACTCAGTAAAATTATTTGTTTTTTCCTTTCTTCAAATATATATCTTCATTTTATAAATAAATATTTCATCAAAGGCAATTAGTAATTAATTAACAAAGACTACCACTAATAATTTATAAAATAATGTTTTGATATTTTGAGGTGTATAAATAAACAGAAACGGAAAACTCAAATTGCTATGGTTAAAAAATATTATTACAGATAATGATGTGTCCACTTTACAACGGAAGAAGAGGTGCAGTAGCTTCTGAGGGTATGGACCGCTGGGCACTTGAAGACAGAAGTCTGACTTCTAACTCATATGAAGATAAAACACACTTATCTCATTCGCTTTCACAGCCCATTTTTACAGGGGGGGGGGCATTCACACACCCCACAGATAGAAAACAGAATAACCATGCTCTGGCCGGGACTCCAACTCGGGACGTTCAGATCGCGAGGAAGACGAGCTACCTCCGTGCCAGAGCCCCGGCATTATTACAGATATTTTAGTTCAAAGAAATATCTGGGAAATTACGTCGAAAATCAAGGTTTACAGTTTTATCTGATGCTTTTCTAACTGGAAAGATAATTTATCTCTAATCTCTTAATCATCTCTTGTATACAAATAATAATATGAATAAGTATATAATAATAATAAAAGTAATATATTAATATAAGAATAGTAATAATAATAATAATGTAAGAACAAAAAAATAAATCTCCTGTATACAAATAAAACAATATTCGATCAGAAAAATACGATTGTGTGAAAAAAATTCAGAAATTTTGTACACATTAAATAAAGAAAATAAATATTGAAACATTTGTAATGAGTAGAGAGGAATAAAAATTATAGTAATTGTCTCTATCGATGTGATTTTTAAGAATAATGTAAAGACAGAAATATTAAAAGTACGCCTCCTAATAATATAACAAATTTCCTTATAATAAAATTCCTTATAAATACAAAATTTCTTCATACTAAACTGATATTAGAAGTATTTGTTTAAGATTTTAAATTTTGTTACAAACATTGTCATTGTTGGTTCAGATTTATATTACTGTATTTCATTGCTTATCCTCAAATTGATTTAGGAAGTTTTATAAGTAATCCATTAATGCCAATGGATTAATGAATTATGTACTTGTTATTTACAAGTAAATAATATATTTATAAATTGAAAAAAAAACCCTTCATTCGGTCTTTTCATTAATAGGAAAGAAATAAATAAAAAGGTTAATAACTTTTAGGAATGAATTTTGTATTACTATATTTCATTGCTTATCTTCACATTGATTTGTTCATATTTGTAAGTAATCCCTTAATGACAATGGATTAATGAATTAGGTACTTATTATTTACATGTCAATAATCCATTTACAAATTTAAAAAAAACCTTCATTTGGTCCTTCAAATCAAACCTTCATTAATCAAAAATTAATAGAAAAGAAAGAATTAAAAAGGTTTATAACTTTTAGGAATGAATTTTGTATTACTATATTTCATTGCTTATATTCACATTGATTTATTCAGTATTTGTAAGTAATCCATTAATGCCAATGGATCAATGAATTATGTACTTATTATTTACAATAAATAATCCATTTACAAATTTTATTTTTTAAAAAAAACCTTCATTCGGTGTTCTTTATTAATAGAAAAGAAATAAAAAAAAGTTCAATAACTTTTATGAAAGAATTTTATATTACTATATTTCATTGCCTATCTTCACATTGATTTACTCAGTATTTGTAAGTAATCCATTAGCGCCAATGGATTAATGAATTATGTTGTTGTTGTTTTTACTTATGACACTTGCCTATGAACAAGCAAGTTGCATCTTGGAAGCTCTGTTGGTTGCCCTATTAAAAGGAATTTAAAATGAAGCTTTTTTAATGACCTATCTGAAACTTTTTAACAAAGAAGCAACAATCTATAAAAAAATTCTTTTTCAGTATGTTCTTCCAAACTTATTAGTATTGAAAGGAATAAATCTCTTGTAACAAGAATCCATAACAACACTGAAAGACAATGTAACAAATTCTCTTTTCGAAAACAATATTCGACCAGAAAAGATGCAATTATATGAAGAAGAAAAAATTCAGACAATTTTGTTTATTTCTTTCAAGACTATGGAAGAAAAAAAAACATATAAAACTTTGGAGATGAAGGAAATAAATTGCAACTAAAAAAAGACAGAATATCCCCCAAAGAAATGCTCCAAAGTCTTTATAGATACAATCAGGGTCACATCCGGTTTCCCCTTTTTTCCCACTTGAAATAAAATTGCAGTTTTACATTTAAAGGATTTTCCTGTACTGAACAACAACGTTAACTGATAACAGCCAATAGTCACGTTTAGCCATTTATTTCCTTAAAATTGCCTGAGGGCATTAAGGTCCTGCCATTAAACTTTTAGTCAAAAACAAGTCGTAAAAGGGGATTAAAAAGGAATGGAAAAAAAGGGATTCTACTAAGGTTAAATGTTTATTCAGCGGAATTAAAAATGTATAGAAATTAAACCATTTTTTACCATTTCAATCTTAAAATACCGTTTAAATATTTTGAGTTTTATTAGTTTTCATTGTATTTAGTTCAATTTACCAGTTAGATAAGAATGAATTCCATACGAAATTTCAATTTGTGCAAAATTTTAAAAGAAGCTAAAGATATATTATTGTTAAATTAAAGACATTTTTCAAAAAAATTTCTTTTATAAAACTAAGTTTATAACAATGGTAAAAAATGGAGAAATAATAATAAAATATACCCGAAGACTTAATCATCTCAAAAGGAATTTCATAATATGTAAGTTTAATCAATTTTCTTCCTAATTTATACAACTCTTAAAATTAGATGACAAACTTGTTAAATATTATATAATTATTTTCATAAATAAGCTTAGATAAACAGTTAAGTAGTAGATTTTCAGGTTTAAATTCATATTTCTACTTGAAAATGTACTCTAAAATTCTTTAAAAGTTACTTTTTATTACGATAGTATCAATAAATAGCTCTCTACGAAGCTATTTTCTTCATATTTCCTTTCCATTCCTGCTAATTACACTTATTAGAATATACTAAGCATATTATATTTTAAACGATAAAAATCTTGGAATCTGCAGTAAAAACTGAATATAAAGCTTTCAATATCAATTTTTGAGACATTTTAAATGTCTGCTTTTTGTAAAATTGAAATTCAATATGCAGAATTCTTCCGAGTTGGTCATTGAATGATCTCAAATACTGATATTAATAGCATCATTTTATTTTTACATTAGACTTTAGAAATGTATAAGGATTGATTTTATACAAGATATTAGTGTATCAGAGATATTTTACTAAATGAAAATAAAATATTAGAGATGTATTTTTGTAAGACTTGGGATGTCTTTCATGTGAGAGGTAGAGACAGTGATCACATTCAGTTTTAGTCTCAAATTTTTATTTACATGTAGATACGGGACACAGTACACACATAAAAAAAATTCGAAATGCACTCAATACTGTCCCATAATCTTTCGATTTCGTTAGTCTTAGACTAAGACTGACCTCTACTCCCTCATCTTGTCAATTCCACACCCCAATTCCAACTCTGACTGACCTCCTCCTTCTTTCTTCGTCAGTCCCGAAACGACTTGCTTTCTCCCTCTGAGATGTATGAATGAATTTGCATGAATGTAGTCCGCCCCCTAAAAAGGGTTGTGACGTGTATGTAGCTAAGTCGTACTCTTGGCCCTAGATGGCGCTACTTGTAAATCAAAGAGACGTATATCTCCGGCTTAAAATCTGCTGATGTATCAGCGGGTCTTTTCCACGGCAAGTGCCATTAGTCACAACAACAACTACTACTACATTTACCATTTGAATAAAAATAAAAAATATTTTTGTTTTGCATGAATTGCCTAAATTTTTATTTAAGAGCCCATAGAAACATATTGTCAAAGGAAAAAAATACATATAATATTCTTTTACAGCAATCATATTATTTTAGCTTTTTTTTATAGATTTATTTTCTGCTTCTAATAATAAACTTTTTGAAAGACAGTAATTTAAATCAAATTTCCGAAACGGTCCTTAAATTTAGCGAAATTGTCAATCAAAGTTTCCTTAAAAATTTATTCCTTTTAGAATTATATAAATTTCAAATGACTGAATGTTTTTCATTTATTAATTAGTCAGTTAACAATTAAAAGCAATTAATTATAGCAAATTACACTTAGAAAATAAACGAATGTACGTTTTCGAATTTTACTGCATTTTGTAATTTATGTTAAATACTGTAATTAATAATCGATATTCTCTAGACTCTGAAAGGTAGATAGCTCATGATTGATAATAGCAAAGCAGTACTTACTCTAGTAGACGATGTAGATATGTTCTATGGGGAAATGTGTGCCGTTTTTCATTTTCGTTTCTATGCATGAAAAGAACAGATGAAGTATATTTTTGTCAGTTTCTTTCAATCTTTTTCCGAATGTTTCTGTCATATTTCAAGATAAGATAACATATGTCATTTATATTATTTATCTTAAAATAAAAATACAATGATATTTATTTATTACAGGGATTTTATTAATGGGAACTCAAATTTTCAAGTATGTAAGCTACTATCACAGGATAGGTTCTAAATCATTTTATTCATTTGGAACAAGACCATGAAATATTTTAAAAATTCTATTACCAATGAATCGTAACAAGATGTAAAATGAAAGCATTTATTATCTGTAATTAAGCCCATCTATTGACTGACTGGCGTGACAGACATTTAACTTTTATTTATTAATAAAATCTTTTAGATATTTCGTTAATTTCAAATTCAAATCTTTATGAAAACAAATTATGATCGTCATTAAAGTCTATCATTTTATTTTAACTTTAAAATTCTATTTTGGTTTGTATTAAGTATAGAACATAAAAAATAAATGCCTTCTGAATTCTGAAAAAGCAAACGATTTATGATGTGAATTTAAATTTTGTTAAATTTTGTTAATTATATTAAATTTTATTGTTTCTTCTTTGGAGAATAAAATGGTGCTAACCGATTATAGCCGCAATTATTATCATGTGAGAACATGATGTTGTTTTGGTTGGGAGGTTCTGATAACTCTGAAATTTAGAGGCAAAAAATATTATTACCTATTTTTGCATTTGCTTATTGTTTCAAACTGGTTTAAACTGGTTAATGACTTAAATTAATTAAGACAAATAATAATGTTCTCTTATGATAAATGGAAATTTATTCTCAAAGATTTCATTTTCTTTTCTTTTAATATATTGCATTAAATCTCACCTGTTATTGTGATTATGATCCTTCATAATGGAATAAAGTCTTATGCTATTAAAATTTATCCATCTATTCAATTTATTTTTAAAATGCGCATTACCTTTTCCTTAAAGTATTTTTTGTAACTTTTTTTTCAATCAATTGGAATGCCAGAATTATGAATTCTGCAAATTTCAAATGAATCATTGGTTTATAAATTAGTGTTAATGACTAACTAATCAAATTGTTTTTAAATTTCAAATTTTCCTAGCTATGTAATTTTTATTGTTTCAGAAATCTTAAGCAGCTTTTGTATTCATTGTGCTTTATTATTTTTTTTTTTTATCATCGCATTTAAAACTTGGGGGTTTAACTTGGGGGTTATGAAGCGTAAACTAATCGAATAACATGTTAAACTTTTCTACAATGAGAAATCCAAAGATAGAAAGACAATCTTCAATAAATATAAAACTAATATAAACTATTAGTTAATGTAAAGAAAAACTTTTGATTTAGTTGACAACAACGAAGCATTGTTGTAAAATTTATTTAAAGATCTTTTTACATTTAGAAAATTCATATTAATTAAATTGGTGTTATTGAACAAATAATCTTTGTAATGGTGTAAAATTTATTTGTATAGAATCGTATTTTCGGAAATTATAATGGGAAACTGTTACAAATCACATTTAATTTTTAAGTTATAAAATATAAACAAAAATTATATTTTCCTAAGTATATAAGTGTTAAATTTAGCTGTTGTAAATCACACACACACACACACACACACACACACACACACACACACACACACGTATTTAATTTTCATCTTTAGCATTCTAAGTCTATACTTAAGTAATTATTTTACAAAATATGATAACAAATGTTGTTGTCAGTTGCTTTTAATTTATGATCATTTGAATTATCCACTATAAATCTATATTTTCAACAAATCCTAATTTGAATGATTAATTTTGCTTATTTCTTATTTCTTTCACTGATTAATTTGTTTTGCAAAAGTAATATAATATTAAGAGAAATAATTATAAGAAATCAAGCGATATTTTACAATTGTATCATTAAAATATTTTCAGCTTTAGTTCATTCCTTTGCCCTCATCTATTTTTT
>JAOUZG010017399.1:3822890-3844055 GCA_026289955.1 Argiope argentata
CAAAGAAGGCCCAATACATTACTTCCTTATATTTACTACCATAGTTCCCGTAGAAGCAAAACATCACTTCCATATGTTTACTAACATAGTCCTAGAAGAAACAAAACATCACTTCCATAGATTTACTAACATAGTCAAAGAAGGCGCAAAACATCACCTCCACATATTTACTATCCTAGTTCTAGTAAAAACAAAACACCACTTTCGCATATTTACTAAAATAGTCCTAGAAGAAACAAAACTTTACTTCCATATATTTACTAACATAGTTAAAGAAGTCGCAAAACATCACCTCCATGTATTTACTACCACAGTTCTAGTAGAAGCCAAACATCACTTGCACATGTTTACTAATATAGTCCTAGAAGAAACAAAACATGACTTCCATGTACTTACTAACATAGTCAAAGAAGGCGCAAAACATCACCTCCATATATTTATTAACATAGTCAAAGTAGGCCCAATATATCACTTCCAAGTATTTAATGCCATAATCCTAGAAGAAACAAAACATCACTTGCACATGTTTACTAACATAATCCTAGAAGAAACAAAATATCACTTCCATATATTTACTAACATAGTCAAAGTAGGCACGACGCATCTTTTCCAAACCTTAATTAATATAGTCGCAAACGGTAGGCCTTTTTTAATAATTTCTATATTATATATATTACTGATCACCTTTAAGAATGCACAAACAGTAACAGGAAATGAAATATCTTTTTGTAAGTGCTCCATTTACCTTACACTATTAATCCAACATCGACGAAATTCTTATTTATGCTTTTCGGAACAAGCTCTTTTTTTTTACGTCAGAGATATATATCATACTTTGCCGATTTGATAGTTGGTCTTCTATAGCATTGCATGAATTATTTAACCAATTCATATTTTGATAGCTAGTTTCCGAAATTATATAAATTGAATAGATACCTTATAGAATTGTGGTTTTCATGCATTCGCAGTAACAATTACATAAGTTGTTTTTCCTATCGTAATTGATTTATTAATTAATTGTTAATAATAAATTATTATAGAAGTGAATTTCTTATAGTAGTCGTTAAATCCCGAAGTATATTTAACATAGAAAATTTGGTATTTCATCGTTAGATAAGAAAATAATTGGAATGTCTTTTATATCCATTATTTATTTACACGAACTTTGTAATGATATCAGCTTACAAGATGCAAATATATTATAGAGAGTGACCAGAAAATCTTGGCTTGTTGTCTTTGTTTTTGTTGAAATCTCCTGTGCGAGTTTGTACGGCAAATCAAAAGTTAAAGTCACTTAATCCAGATAAATTGTTCTAAAGAAAAGATTGGATTATGTAAGCATGTTTAATGTGGTTAGGTTTGTTAAGTTTATTACAATAGGATCCTTTGCCTTTGTTCTGTTGAAAATAAAATATGTTCAATTATTAAATTAGATGAAGAAAAACTAGCTGTATTTTTTTATCCAGTCAAAAGCTTTATATTCTTGGGTTCAAAATTAAAAAGTTTGAATGTCGAAATTCTATTCCCTCAAAGTATAGCTATAAAGCTTAAATAATATTTGTTAAATTCCTAGGAATTAAATGGCCTATTCCTATTAGTATCCTCAAAGTTAGTCCTCTTCATCTGATTATGAATCTAAATTACGAAACATACCTTAAAATGAAACTTTTATGGTTTCAAATTGGTAAATTGAAAGTTCCCGAAATATTCTTCTGAAAATAATCACATTACAATTTTCACCCATTCACACTTGAGAATGATGTATATGGTTATGAGAATGAAAATAAATGCAATTATTTTAAGAAAAAACAAATAGAAAATGTTATTCCGAAGTTTCAAAATATTAGTATCATAAAGATATTAATATATATAAAAAAACAAAAGGACAAACAGTAAAGCTTCAAAATTCCGACATTATGCTTTGCAGAATATTTTTTTGATACAATCATATAAGATATCATACAGTCATATCGATAATGCAAGTTGATATGTTTAATTTCAAGTAAAAAGAAAGGCAATTTAAAATTATGATTTCATATTGGCAGTGCAACTGCTTGGATAGTAGTGCTTCTAAAAGGGCAAAATTTTCTAATCAGGCATTAATTCGTTTAGAATATCTCACAAAAATATAGACAGAGGGCTCAAAAGATACTTGATGGCCTATCTTTTGGTCATTAAATTTGATATAAAGAAAGAACGAGCAAAATCAGTGGAATGGTTTTAGCTCTCGGATAGTTAATTCATTTCGCCAATTATTTTTCATAGAGAGTCTAACAGTTTCTTTTCCTTACTACAAAAGTACTTTTGAATATAATAAATATTTTTATTATCGAATAGTTGAAAACGTTGATTCTTTTTTATTACAATACTAGCCGCCTTTGGTAACCAGTCGGTTCCCCAATATTAATGCCGACTAAAGGAATTAATCATTTTTTATATAACTTGGTCTCATAATAAGTTTTTCAGCAAAATATTTTTAAGCTTCACATTTCGATAGTCATATAATTCATATATACCATTATGTAGGCCTTAAGCAGTCCTGATTTTGAACTCTCTCTGATTTTCTATCAGTGCACGTGAAATTCACTTTTAAATTAAATTGAAAATGATGAAACTTCAATTAATATGAAGACCTCTTTACTCAATCTAAGCATAACTATTAAATAAAACTAAGATCTGAAAGCAGAATAGTCCGACATTGAAGTTTTATGTTCAATACAGAAATTGAAACATTATAATTTTTTTTAAATAATTTATAAGATTTCAAGGAATTATTCAGCAAAAATTTCACAGGTTAATTGAAACATTCAGATTTTAATTTTATTTCTAGATGTATATAAATGTTCTCAATAATATTTTTTTTAGGTTTATAAATATATTTCAAAAAATTATGGTTTAATTTCCTTTGGTCTTATAAATTCATATTTATAAAATACTCTTAATATTTCAACTTCTAAATAAGTAAATAAGCATTTCTATCTTCTTCAAATCTGGCTGATTTATTCAGTTCTGAATATTGCAAGTTTAGAACAATCATCATTATCATAATCTAGACCAATTATTCTCGAGTAACTCTGATTGTCTCCTTTGATATCTTGATAAAGTGATCTAAAAGCGCCAGTTTATATCGAATAGTTATGTTGAAATTTTTATAGATCAATCAGCTTTGATGATTAATTTAGTTGATTGGAATGCCACTTTATTATTTATGGACTTATTGTCTCTAGAATAATTTGCTAAATATGATTCACAGAGCAGATGATGTATGTAAAAATTTAATTCATTAGCATTTTTTCCCTAGGTCCAAGTGAAAATTATATATTTCACTTGGACCAATTGCTCAGAGATTTATGTTTCTCTCCAAAAAATTAAGAAATTCGATGTTGGGCTCCGATTACCAAAGATGCCTTGTAGATGTTAAGCCATATTTGCCTTAAATAAAACTGTTTAATCGGATTAGTAATATATGTATAGTAAAATATCATAGAAAACGTTTCCATCCATTTATTTTCCAAAAATATCATGTTTCATATTTGTTTCATTTTATGAAAACACGTGCCGAAAATGACATTTTTATCTGCTTAATTTCGAATGATATTTGATTTATTTTTTCTCATTTGAGAACATGATATTGTTTTGTTTAGAAAGTTTTGATGTCTCCGAAATATGCGGGTAAAAATAGTTCTATATCCTTTTACAAATTTTACATTGTTAATTATAACGAATGTTTGTTTGAAAGAAAATGCGTTTTCAAATAGCTGACCTACTTTTACCAGTATAGCGTTAATATTACGTTACTTCATTGAAAGAAGATGCGTTTTTATTTCGCATGATTCATTAAAATGCGGCATTAAATTACAATAACGAAGGTAAATTCTTTGATTTGTACAAAATATCTTTTTCACAATTCAAAACATGTCTTATTGTTTCAAAAATTTAAAAAAAAAGAATGCAAAAATATTTTACTACTACTGATTATCAATTGCTTTTTGTTCGTCGTTTCTTTGAAATGACGTCATTTTCAAAGTTTGTTTAAGATTTCTTGCTTTTAAATAGTTAATCTCGATCTCAGAAGATTATCTTTTGGTGCTTTTCTAAAAATTCTTTTTCAGTTTTAACTGAAAAAGAACTGTCGCACTTTTGTAATATATTTTTACTTTGTATTTTTATTTACTTTAATTCTTTAATTTAATTGTTAATTTTGATGTTGCAAACGACCAAGAAAAATTTTCTCTTGCATTTATTGTTTAAAAAATATCGCATTTCCTGTTTGTCTAATTTCATATAATCACTTGATGAAAATTGTATTTTTCTGTTTTATTTTTGGTAGTAATTAACTTTTTTTAAATAAGAACTTCTGAAATTGTGATGGCAACATTTTATTAAAAGCTGATTTTTTTGAGATCCTCGAGAAGATAAAATTTTATTTTTATTTATTTTTTGTGAAATAAATTGTTGAAAAAAAAAACCCGATTAAATTACATGTTTAAAAATTCATTAAAAATAGATTTTTAAACCGTAGTTCAAAACATTAGTATCATTGAAAAGCTAATTTTTTCAGCTTTAACGTGATTAAAAAATCAATTTTGTGCTGTAATATTTTCAGAAGTTATAGCGAAAAAACGTTAAAATGTGACTTATTTTTTAATTAATTAAAATTTTAATTAAAAATTCAAAAAATGCTTAGAGGTACACATTCCCGGCATCCAAGTTATACATATACCAAATTTGGTTGCTGTAGGTCGAATGGTCTGGCCTGTACAGCGCCAACACACACACACACACACACACACACACACACACACACACACACACACACACACACACACACACACACACACACACATCGTGCTTTATTATAAGTAAAGATAAAGATATAGCGCAGTTAATGCAGGAACACTGAATTATTATCAAACGGGCACCAGATAAGTCTAATTGAAAAGAGAAGCAATGGCGTCGAAGATCAACAAAAATAACTTTTTTAAAGAATTTTCTTCTTTCTTCTTGGGGTGGGTTACATGAAGTATAGAGTGTATCAAACATGAGATCATAGATATGTTGTTGTTTCTTATTGCACTTGCTATGGATAAGCTCGCTGAGGTAGTCAGCGATTTAAGCCTAATCAGCATCTCTTGTTTTATAGTAGCTCCAACTAGGGTCAAGAGAATGAATTTTATTACTCACTCTTCGCATTCGCTTGTACAGTCCCTTTTTACAAGTGGAAATTTCACATAACTTACTGAAAGAACGCAGAAAAACAACCATGCCCGAAATGGGAATCGAACTTTGGACGCCCTGATTACGGTGAAGAAGTGCTACCCCTATGCCAGAATGCCGGCAATCATGGATGTTGTACCTAATTTGACAACCAAATTGTTTCAACAATACGTGGTGAAAATTAGAATCCCTCCCTTGGCATTCTACGAGTTACCAAGAGTGATCTCACAGAAGTATGCTCAAATAAGTGATTTTAATAAAAACTTTATAACCGTCTTCACAACATGTCAAAACAATGATTTGTCAAATTTAACTAGAGTTATTTTGATAGATTTTTTATATATTAAGGAAAGACGTTGGGAGCCGGCTTTCTGGCACAGAGGTAGCGCGTCTTCATCGTGTTCTAGGAGTCCCGGGTTCGAGTCCTGGTTCGGGAATGGTTGTTATTCTGTGTGCTATCTGTGAGATGTGTGACTGTGCCCCCATGTAAAAAGGGGCTATGCAAAGCAAATGTGGTGAGTGTGTAGCTAAGTCGTACTCTTGGCCCTAGTTGGAGCTACTTCAAAAACAAGAGACGCTCCATTCGGCTTAAATCTGTTGCTATATCAGCAGGGGGCTTGTCCATGGCAAGTGCCATAAGTAACAACAACAGACTTGGGGATAATCTGTGTGTCTCTGGTTGAAACTTTGAGAAAGGGATATTGATTACGTGTGTCTTGCGGAAAACGAATAGTGATTTATCACAATATTATTATGCCAGTCGTTACAAATTTCAAGCAACTATTTCTTACTATATTAAAGAGAAAATAAATTGAAGATCAATAAAAAATTTATATAAAGTTAATGAAGAAAAGAATGAAATTTTAATATTATTAAAAATTATTCTGTAAAGAAAAGCTTTTCATGTAAATAGACATTTGATTGTTCTTTAAAATACTGTTTTGAATTAAATCCATTTAAAATAATTTCTTACATTGATAATAGATTATTTATGTCTGTTAGAGAATATGTAACAAAACTAACATTTTATTTAGTGAAAAGACAGGCAGCACAGATTTTTCAAAATTACAATAAATTAAAAAATATATATAATTATATATCTTTCAAGACTAATTGCTTGGTTTTCAGGAATATTGTTTCATTTTTAAAAACATATTAATCTAATTTATATTCATTATCGTAGGTTATTATTCCTTACGCATCTCGTAAATTGCCTTTCAATACATGAATTTAAGCACCTCCACCTTCAATTATGTAAATTTTCTACACTGTATAGACTCTTTCGGTCGATTAGCTTTAATTAATATTTTATGTATTTTAGTAAACCAGCTGAAGTATTTATTATTCACTACCATATCATGAAATATGTCTTAATTTTTTGATAAGTCCATTAATCTATTCTGAAGAATCAACATAATTAATGGGGATTACATCCGTGTCTGAAGACTTTCTAAGATAAACTAAGTTTTTTTTAATTATACAAATTAGATTAATTGTGCTTACAAATTGACTAAAATTAAGATTTATAAGTAATGACCTAAAAAAATTGAATGATATTCGTGGAAAGAATTGTAAAACAATATAATTTTTATACTCATTCAAGTTTAACTTTATTGTTTTACACATATTTTTAATAATAATTTAGGACCTGAGGATATCTATTTTAATATAAAATTATATTTTATTTGCTCAACAACAAATTGAAAGAACATTATATATATATATATATATATTTAAATTTAAGAAATAAACATGAGTTTTTCGATAGTATAGCTACGGAACCTTGAAAAATTATAATTTTTTTGATTTTATAAATATGATAGAAATAATCGGATGAGCTAAATTATTTTAAGTAATAAATTAATAATAAAGTAATAGTTATGAATTAAAAGACATAACTATTATTAATAAAAAGATTTAATATAAACAAAAATACTTTCTTAACGACGATTATTTTCTCATCATATGTTTATGAAGCACTAACGTGAAATCTTTTATGAGGTCAAATGCCAAAATTTCTGAAAATTTTGATTTTTTTCTACTGTGAATCAGCATTACACAGTTACTATTAAATAACAATTGTGACAATCAAAATTTCTGAGTTCATCTAATATTAAGCCTAATTTCTCATAAAATTAATATTATTAATTCCCATGAATTGCAGACGGTTGAGAGTCATTGAATTAAAACCTTGTTTTAATTACATCAATCTAAGAAGACCTCTTAGATTTCCATATTTTGTTCAACTGCCAACTTACTATTCAATATGCAAAGGCATTTTCAATGAATTAATAACTGATATTATTTTGATTTATACATTTGCATGTCTGGTAATAAATCTTGTGATTGTGATAATTTTTTTGATATATTTGGGATATGTATCTATTTGAATTATTTACATTTGAAATTCCAAACAATAATTATATTATGTTTAGGTGTAGCGAACCAATCTTATAGTTAGTAGCCGCGTAACATATCCATTGGCCCAAAAGTGCACTTCGGTCCGAGGGATGTTATCTGGCTTATATGTGGAGCAATCACCACAGAGTATCTCCCCAGTGAGTTGGCGAACGATACTTATGTGAAGTGGTGGTGGAGTTGATAACTGTCATATTTAATGCGCGTCTAAAGCTTTGAGTCGCCTATAGAGGGCGCCACGACAGTTGAACCAAGCTAAGTGCGAAGGTTGCGTTTATCCAAGGTCGGTAGACCGGGTTACCATTTTAGAATGATAGTGAATGCGCTAGGCTCGAACTCCGAATCTTATGGTTAGCAGCTGAGTAACAAATCCTTTGGGCCAAAAGTGCACTGCGGCCCATGGGATGTTATCTGGCTTATATGCATAGCAATCACCACATATGCATTTGTTTTATTCTTCCCAATGAAACTCTAATAAAACTTTTATTTATTTTAAATGCTTGGTCTTCTTTTTATATTTGTATTCTTATTAAATCACAATATACTAAACATTGCTGACAAAAGTTTCCTTATTATCACAATTTGTGCTTGAAAAAATGGATGTAGCCATTTATAAAATTTCAAACTTTTTCATTGTATCCTATACAATCTTAAACACATACGTTCAAATTCCAATATCAATTAATTTATTTTGATTGCTTGAAGGAATTTTAGTTTGATTCCATGTACCATGAAGTAATTAACTGCACTAACTGTATATAAAGCATCACGAATTAAAAAATATAGTTTAATATTAAATATCTAATTATTCCAATTATAAAATTTCAATAAAAGATAGCACAATCCCTTACATAAAAAATAATATTAATGCTTTCTATTTCATATTATTTTAAATTAGTATTTTTCTTTGTTCAGATTATCGGGCTCTTAAAAGGAACAAATTGTCTATTTTTAATTTAATCTCTTTCTCATTATTTCATCAAAATACTTATTAAGAAATTTTAAAGCATATAATACATCTTTTAACATACACGGATATAAATTTGTCATTATTACTTTAGCCCTGAATTGCAGCTAGTTTTAATACTTTTTAAAAAATAAATTTGATTTTGATACATGTAATTTTTTTCTTGCGAATCACATACATTTCAGATACAAATATTTTTTGGAAACTTAATCTATAATCTTTTTTTACCATGTTTAAGAGCATGTATAAGACAGACACTCAGTTGGATTCTTGCATTTCGGCTTTGTCATAGTTATATATTGTTGAATGAATCAAGGCCTTATTGCCTGGATAGTCTGATTGGTAGAGCGTTAAACTCGTACCCCTTAAGTTATGAGTTTCAAACTCACCCGCCAAAAGATTCCCCGAGTGTGTGGTGGCTGGCTCTCGTTAAATGTGTTCGTGGTCGCGAAGTCCTCCATATCGAGGATAATATTACTGGGGGAACTGGGCCAGGGGTGATCTTCTCTTTTCCAGGTCTAAATTACGATCTGAGATGAATGAATGAATGAATGAAGTCCGCCCCTTAAAAATGGTTGTGATGTGTAAGTAGCCAAGTTGTACTCTTGACCCTAGATGGCGCTACTTGTAAAACAATTGACGCATATCACCGGCTTAAAATCCTTTGATGTATCAGCGGGGCTTGTCTAGGGCAAGTGCTAACATGTCCATGGCAAGTAACAACAACAGAGTGAATCTATAATGTTTCTACACCTCTATTTACTTTTTTTTCTGTCTATTATGTTCTACATGCTATTTTTAGGCTAAAATTGAAGATTTAGTATATAATCTTTGATATTATAATATAATAAGATCCATAATACAATCTTGGAACATGCTAGTTCCAATCCAACAATTTTTTTTGAAATTCCAAGAACTTACAACAAAAGTGAACAATTGAAATCGAAAAGAGAATACAATTTGATTGGCGGTTAAATTTTCAGTATCGAAGCGCTATTGAATTTCAAAATGAAACACATTAATGAATGAACTGCCTTTATTTCGAGTGGTAGGAAAACATACAAATTTAAACTTCTATCGCTTCAGAAGCTAAATTTAGTGAACGCTGATAATACATAATATAATCAACGCCATTAAATTGAACTATGTTCAGGAGAAACTATGCTGTTCGTCAATTCCTATAAATTCTGCTATCCCAAGAGAATCTGTTTTAAATTCCTGCTTTCCAAATTAGTTTAGTACATTCATTACATTGAGCAGGGTTATATCAAAGCAGACGATGCTATTTTGTTATAAACGGTTCAATTATTCCTCAATTTGTTGGTTTGGCTCATTCAACATTCTAAGGTTTATAGATGACTCAGAAATTATGACGAATTTCCGTCTATTTATAGAGCTTAGAACCAGTTAGCCCTTAGAACATTACTGGATAATTGACCCAGATATTGCTTCTAATTTCATCTCATTCGTATATTCTGATGATTAATTATATTATATTGAACTTGGTCTTGAACAAACACAAGTTTTCAGCTATAATGTTGTGATATATTGATATTGTTATATAGAATAAGAATATGGGAAATATTCATTGAACAATAACATTAATCGAACTGATTAGTTGTTACGTCTTGTGTTGTGACAAATGGCACTTGCCGTGGACAAACCCCCGCTGTTACAATCAGCAGATTTTAAGCCTAAGAAATGCGTCTCTTTGTTTTACAAGTAGCTTCATCTAGGGCCAAGAGTACGACTTAGCTACACACACGTCACAACCCTTTTTAGCGGGCGGACTTCATTCACTCATCTCAGATCGTAATTTAGACCTGGAACCGAGAACAATCACCTCTGACCCAGCATTCCCAGTGGCATTACTTTATGGACTTTGCGATCACGAGTAGATTTAACGAGCGCCAGCCACCACACACTTGGGGAATCTTCTCGTCGGTGAGCTTCAAACTCGAAATCTTAGGAGCCCGAGTGCAACGCTCGTTAAACTAGGCCACCCTGGCACATAAATTGATTAGTGTGTTAACAAACATAAAGGGAAAATTTTACGATAAAAACAATCTTTTTAAAAAGCATTGTAAACAACCATTGCTAGCATATTAAAGTTACAGGAAACTTTTAATGGATACAAGAAAACTTTTAATGGAGAAACACAAGATTTTATTTAGTGATTTTGCCTATAAAATTGATGGGGCATTTTCTCTTTTCAAATAAAACAGATTTGTCAATTTATCTCGTCTTTCTATTTTAAGTATTTTATTGACAAGTTTGAAAATCTGATCGAATATACAATAATATAATATCATTTACTGATTTGTTTCTAAAGCCGTAATTTGATAAATAAATTCATAATTTGTGCTTACACTGAAATGACAAAAGTCATGGGATGACTGTTAATATCGTATCGGTCCTCCTTTTACCCGGCGAAGTGCAACAACTCGACGTGTCATGGAGTCCGCAAGTCGTTGGAAGTCCTCTGCAGGAATATTGAGCCATGGTGTCTGTATAGACATCCATAATTGTGAAAGTGTGGATGGTGAAGGAGTTTGGACACGAACGGACCTTTCAATAAATGTCCCATAAATGCTCGATGGGATTCATATCGGGAGATCTAGATGATCAGATCATGCGCTGGAATTGTCCAGAATGCTCTTCAAACCAATCGCGAACAGTTCTGACTCGGTGACATGGCGCATTGTCATCCATAAAAATCCCATCGTTGTGTGGGTACGTGAAGTCCATGAATGGCTGCAAGTGATCTGCAAGCAGCTGAACATAACCATTAACAGCCAATGATCGGTTCAGTTGCACCAGAGGACCGAGTCCATGCCATGTAAAAACAGCCCACACCATTATGCAGCCACCACCAGCTTGAACAGTGCCTTGCTGACAGTTTGGGTCCTGGGGTCTGCGCCACACTCGAACTCTACCATTAGCTCGTAACAACTGAAATCTTGACTCATCTGACAACACCATGGTTTTCCACTGGTCTAGGGACCAGTCGATATGCTCACGAGCCCAGGAGAGTCGCTGCAGTCGATGTCGTGCTGTCAGTAAAGGAACTCGAGTCGGTCTTCTGCTGTCATAGCCCAAGGAAGACAAATTTCGCCGCACAGTCCTATCGGTCACGTCCCTCGTACGTCCCACATTGATTCCTGCAGTTATTTGACGGTGTTGCGTGTCTATTAACATTGATCATTCTACACAGACGTCGGTGGTCTCGGTCGTTAAGTGCAGGTGATCGCCCATTGCGCTGTCCATGATGGGATGGGATGCCTGAAATTTCATACTCTCGGCACACTCTTGATACTGTGGATGTCGGAATGTTGAATTCACTAACGATATCCGCAATGGAATGACCCATGCGTCTAGCTCCAACTAACATTCTACGTTCAAAGTCTGTTAATTCTCGTCGTGCCGCCATAATTCACGAAAAACCTGTTCACATGAATAACTTGAACACAAATGAAAGCTCTGGAAAACGAACTGCGCATTTATACTTTATCGCTGCGATACTACTGCCATCTGTATATTTGCATATTGCTATCCCATGACTTTTGTCACTTCAGTGTATAATAATTATTCTAACCATATATGAAGTTTGCAACAATGCCTTTGTATTGTCCTTGATCAATAAGATACTCTTGACCTTCCTATATTCCATGCATATATATGATGAATATGCATAAAGAAGATATACATACATATATATTTCAGTATATATACGCATATTTTGAAGCTGATAAATGAATGGTTGTTTTTACGATTTTTAAAAAGATGTTTTTATTCGAAAATTTTGAAATATTTTAATCGTAGTTATAACTAAGAATTCTATTATTTAAATTCATCGCATTCTTGAGAAAACATCTTCAAATAATATTTTAACTAATCATTCGATTGCTTAAATGTGTGACAGATGAAAGTCGAGAAACAAACCCGCGGCACTAGAATCTGTAGTAGAGTAACATAACCACAATACAAAAGTATACTTGAGTATCGTAGTTGTTATCTTGCTTAGAAAGTTGGCAACACAATGCTCCTTTACCATTGAGTCTCCGAAGAAACGAACAATTTTAAAGCGCTAAGCTTTATGGTGAGTGTGTGAGTATATAGGCAAGTGAATGTGCGAGTTGCTGCATCAAGTGAGTCTGACGGCTTTTGTTGATGGTAGATGGCTCCACGATAGTTGCACGAGGTTGCGTTATCAAGGCCACGGTACCAACCTACGACACTAGTGTTTGTGGCAGAATAACACAAACACAATAGAAAAATATACTTGAGTATCGGAGATGTTACCTGGCTTATGAAGCCTAGCGCCACAAATGAATACACCATTGACCATTCATATATTAAGGAATTTTACTTAATTTTTCATTGCAAAATCCTCAAATAACAATTCAAGGACACAATTTAAATTTTGTGTGAAACAATTATAAAACGTCTCATGAAATTCATTAAAACAATTTACATATTTTTTGAGTCATAGGTTATTTTCATAATAAAAATCATTCATATCAGAGTTTAGTACATTAAGACCTGATGAAAAATATTTCACTACGGACAAAAGGAACGAACAGTAATATTTAAAACATATTTATCTCTAGCCACAGATTTTGTAAAACAAACATGGCAATATTTCTGCGAAACTCGAAACATTTGCATTAATTATTTGAGAAAATAACAAATGAAAATCTGAAATAGAGAAAATAATTTTAAAAAAAAATAGATTTTCAAGAATACTCAAAATAGAATAAACTTTTGTTCCCATTTTTGTTCGAAATATCTCTGAAGGTATCTCATTAAAATAATGAGTTTCATTCAGGAAAAATTTGGAATTTTTTTTTTGGATAATCAACAATGATAAAGTTTAGCATATTTGTTGATACCTTTTTTCCCATTTTTTCCTTACTTATGACAAATATTTCTGAGGACTTGTAACGTTCATAGGAGATTCCATTTTTCTTAGAATTTAAATAATTATACATTAAATTCTGTTTTGGTTGAAAAGTGTTCTCAGAAATGTAATCACTATGAAAGTGGATTGTTTTTATTAAGAAATATAAAACAATCAGGAAAAAAAATGATAAAAATAGTTTTAGAGAGAACTTTTTGGCTTCTAAAAGTACTGCTAACATAAATTTTCTAATTTCCCGCCTTAAATTTTTATTTTATTATTACAAATGCTATAGAATTTTGAAGATATTTTTTTCTTCAACTTCAATATCAGGTGCGATTAAAAAATATTAAATTTTGTTAATTCAAAAAAAAAAATTAAAAATATGAAACTCAAACTATTAATTAATTTTTTTTATTAATTGAGGCTTGAATTGCGAAAGCATCAAAATAGTGCAATGAAGTATTTATAAACTATAATGTCTATTGCATTCGAAAATTTAATCCAGAATTCAATTTCAACCGAATTGAACAAAATCAAATTTTAAAGAAAATTGCATTTTTAATATTTTGGATAGAAAGATTTAACTTTTCAACTTGAATTTTGATATCAAATTGTATCAGATAAAAAAATCAATGTAATTAACAATAAATTTTACTTTATTCTAATTGATTTTAGGCAACAAAAATATTAAAATACTGTAAAAATAATTTTAAAAAAGAATTCTTATAAGATATTAATTTCAAATTTAATTATCATTAATCTATTAAAATGTTTTTTCAATAATGCAATTACAAAAATAATTTTTTCAACAGCCCTTAAATCGACAAGGCGCTTTATTTTCAAATTTTAATTAGTTATAACCGAAAAAATCATCGAAATATAATTTTTTCAGAATTTCAGCACTGGTATCCAGTAACGTTTAATGTAAAATTGGGAAAAAATTTAATTTTTTAAAAATCAACCGAAATAAAAAAAAATCCTCTTGTTATGTTAAACGCAACTAAACCTCACTGTCAAATTATTTTCTATTTTCCTTAGCACTGGCATTCATCTTGAAATAAGTGTATGGAAAATGTTACAGAAATTACAATTTCTTTGATTCGATATGAAAAATTAGGAGAAATATTGGAGTAATTTGTAAAAAAATTAAAGAATAAGTGTTTTAAATACTAATGAAAATCTTAAGCGCAATTTCTTAAGTATGGATTTACTTAAAATTGTGTATTACAGAGGTATCACACCACGTTAGCTTTCAGAAACGAAAACAATATAGAGAACCTGTATCAGAAATTCAAATGAAAATAATTAGTATAAATTCTCAATTTTCTCTAAATAGTAAATATTCTGTTATAGAAAAACTGTAAAGAGTCAAGTTTACTTCTGGTATTGAAAAATGAAGGATATTTTTCTTGCATGTTATACCAGCAGTACTCACACGGCGTTGCCCGTGACATAGCATCGAAGAAGAAAAATTAGCTTTAAACTTAAATCTAGCCTTCACGAGATATGACACGGGCATGTTATGCAACATCAAACAAAAATATATTTAGAAATTATCAAAAATAGCTGCCAAACTTTTTATAGCACACAATCAAGAATATTTAGTCTGATACAAAGGTAAAAATATGATATGTCCGTAGACAAAACACAGGGATCATTTTGAGGTTGGATTTCCTTCTTTTCGGCATAATGGAATTTGAATCGCTATTTAAAATCAGATGTAAACAAAGAAATTTAATGCATATGTATACCACTGCTCTTGCTATTTTCACATGTGCAGTTTGAGATTTTCGCGCATGGACGAATAAGTTAAAATCCATATTATAAAACTTACCTTTTTATTTTGATAGCATTTTAATGTGCAAAAACCATCCCCAATAAATGCTCTACAAAATGGTACAAATATCTCTAATATCTGTTTACTATTTCTCGAGTTTTTGTGGTTCCAACTTATAGACGCTTTTAGGAGATTTCATTTTATACTATGCATAGATGGTTTATATCGAATTCGATTCTGGCTAATTCTCGTTTTAGGCTTTAATCTGTAGCTGAAATCTAAAATTCTCAGTAAATTTCAGCTTTTTAAGCTGAAATATATCATGTAATTTTTTAGGCTTCATTCGCCAGGCTTGCCTTTATCTACCTGGGTAACAATGGCCTTTCCATTTCGTAGGCCATGTTTTGTACAGCAAGCATTTTATGAAAGAAAATGCTAGATTAAGTATCAATATAGTGATAGTTTTGTTTTGATGTTAATATATTATTTTTTAATTAAAATCTTAGCATTAACAAAAAAAAAAAAAACGGTCAATCCTATTACGGTAGTAAAAACGTTGTGACAAACATAATCGTAACAAATTTGTAAATTTCATAAATTTTCGGAAAATAAATGCACATAATCGATTATCTAGTTTCTAAATTTCAAAATCGGGTGAAATAAATTTTGAGTAATAATATACGTAAAAAATGTTACAGTTTACTAAATTTGTAATAAATTAATTTTTTTAATATAAACAACATGTCAGGTCTAGTTGCCCTAGAACCAACAATCTGCTTTATAGATTATTGCATTTAATGTGTTGCATTTGAAGTAATTGTGAAGCGGGCAATTTACAGACAGTATAAAAATCTAAATATAAAAAAGCATAAACACACACACACACACTTCCGTGCTGATGAAGCTAGGAAAAGATGCTTGTTCGAAATTTTGGATGGAGAATGATTTGATTGCTTCTTTCTCCGTTGTTTCTCTTTTAATTAAGTACCTTTTCTTTTATCCACATAGTCCTAAAGTTCAATGTGCGAGCAAAGCTACTAGATTCCCGCTCCCGTTGCTTACAAAGCCTTAGGATGCTTTTTTAAGTTAAAAAGTACTGCAGGGTGTCTTCTATAGATGTTGAAAGCGTCGCGTGCTCGAATTTTTGCTCTGTACCCAATAAACTGGCTCAGCCGGTCTATAAAAAACAATACTCATCAATAGTAATAACAAAAAACCTTAATTAGATTACGGAAAGTGTAACCGTAACTATTTCATTGAAGTATTTCTTTACTATGTCGCCATCTTTATTGGCGATATGGCATCAGTGGTGCAGCAAAGGGTACACTAAACTTCACTTTTACCATTAAATATTATTGTATGAAAAATTAAAACACCAATAAGAATAATATTTTGATGTAGACAATAAAATTAATTTTGGAAAAATATTAAATCTAAAATTCAAGCAGTCCTTCGATCCTGTGAACCACTTTCAGGAAAAACATTGTGATGATTCATTTTTTTATTCAAAAAATATTTTGATCTTCTGTAAACAAATTTTCTGTATTGTGAAATAATATCAGCACTTCACGCTAATTAGACTTAGAGTAAATGAAAGCGACAATAGGTATATTTTTAAAGCGCCTAAAATTGTGAGAGTTTGTTAAATAGCGATATTTGGATTTTCAAAATTGAAATCATCTTTCATTTCTAAGAGAGGAATTTTATTAATATTTCAACATTTCTTACTTAACGTTTTTTACAAATAGATTAGAATAATAAATTTAAATATTATAATTACAATTCCATAAAATGTAACTGTTTGCTTCATTTATACTATTTTCCTTATTAATTATGTAAACTTAATTATAATTATTTAGCATTTAAGTAATAAGTTTTAAAGCAAATATTTAATATATTTTAAGCAATAGTCTTCAATAGATTGGAAAAATTGAATTAAAAATATACATAATTAAAATAATTTGAAACCTTGTTTGTATTTAATTTTTTAGAAAATATTATTTTTCATATTCATTTCCTTTTAAACACACATGTGCTGAGAATTATTTTTCTTGTAATCCCATGATAGTATGACCTAATTTTAGAATCTGAACATTTTTCAGCGGGAAAACATCACATCGACAACAGCTAATTTTCGCCTTATGCCAGCATAATGAACTCTTGCAGATCAAATTTTATATTTGTTATGTGTGATAATATTGTCAGAGAATATTCTTAAAACATTCTTTGAAAATTGGCAAACAAATAAAAGACAAATATCGATTGCGCGAATATTATCAGAGAATTGTTGGTTTCTTTTCAACTCGTAAATTTTCCATAGAACTAATTAAAACTTTGTTAATTTAGTCTCTCCAAACATATAATAATTGTAGAATTATCTAACTTGAAACTGCTTCATTTGTTTATTGAAACAATCTCATATTTGAATCGTATTACAACAAAATACCTTTGAACAACAAACTCTAATACACCAATAAATCACAAATCAATTCAACAAATTAAAAAATACCATTAATGGTGATCAGGAAAGATAGTTTAGCATTTAATTAATCAAGACATTGTATCAAATATGTTAATCGAAGTTTTAAAAATAAGTCTTTCATAAAAATTGAACAAATTGCTTTAAGGCACTGTAAATTATGAATATAAATTTATTCTCTATTCTAACACATTTTTTTCACGATGTAGTATTATTTAAATACGATAGTTAATTTTAATTCACTACAATAAATCAAAACTTAGAGTAATTGGTCTTGCATAATTTATCTCAAGTGAACTTTTAATAACTAAAACTCACCTTTCAATACTTCATAGATTCAAAGCTTTAATGGGCACTTCAGTCTGAGAACTTAAACTTTAGTTAAAACGTCTGGAAAGGGAAAACGCAATTTTCTCATCCAAGATCCTATATAACAAGTCTGAGAGCATTTAATATAAAGATAATTAAATTAAAGTAAACGTCAGGTAGGATTAAAACTAATGGAATATTTGCGTGATGAAATTTCACTCTCTAGTTGCAGTATTGCAACGACGGTAGAACTTGCTTCGTACTTTATCTTTATTTGTGCATGCGGTAACATTATCTGATGCTGTTTAAAACTCGCAAAACATACCCCATTTTTACTTTATCGTATTTGTAGTATAGAGAAAGTATACTACAAATACGATATATCGTATTTGTAATGTAAAGAAAGTATAGAAATCGTCAACTATTCGAATCCGAGATTTTAACGAATCTCTCTTGTTGACGTTTTCCAAAAATGTATTTTTTCATCTTTCACATACATTTTTGGAAATCGTTCGCTTGTCTGTCGGATCAAACTCAAAAACACTTAGATCTAGATGGGTAAAATTTGGTATACAGTCTCGAAATTTTTTTTTGCAGATATCTATCAAATTTTAAGTAATTTGTTCAGAGAAAATCTGTTTGTCTGCATATTTGCATAAAAGTTATTGCGATTACTAAAATATGAAGAGAGTTAAATAGATAAGATTTTATGTGCAGATTTATTATCTGTAGTATAGATATTTTTCCAAGTTTGAGACCAAATGGACAATGAGTTGACTCTGAAATTTCAGAAACCTGTTAAGTCATAATTCAAAAACGTAGTGATATAAATATATCAAGGTAGATTTTGTACCTACAAGTTTAGTTTTCAGTAAAGTCAAATCTTTGTTTTTATTGATTGAAAAAAACCCGTGTATAAATCCCAAATTCGATTTTTATATATTAACCGCATCCCTGGAATTAATCGCCAAAATCCTTGCCAAGTAGGACACGATAGATGCAGTAGAAATGCTAAAGCCTGCTTTCTGCCTGGAGTTCTGGGAGTCCCGGGTTCGAGTCCCGGTTCGGGCATGGTTGTTCCTCTGTGTGTTATCTGGGAGATGTGTGATTCTGCCCCACCCCCTGTAAAAAGGGGCTGTGCAAGTGATTGTGTTGAGTGTTTAGGTAACTCGTACTCTAGGCATTAGTTGGCGCTACTTCAAAAACAAGAGACGCTCCTTTCGGTTTAAAATCTGTTGATAAGCATCAGCGGGGCTTGGCTATGTCAAGTGCCATAAGTAACAACAACAACAAGAAATACTAAATCTACAGCAAAAATTAGTATTTAGAAACTATTATATACCAATAGCATGCAAGGTTTTCTCCGAAATAACAAATGTATAAGAGAAAGTTTTGTAGATATTACTGCCGCTGTTTATTTTCTCGTATACGCAGTACAGAGGAAATTTTGATATTTATACTTCTTTATACACTTAATTCCGAAAAAGCATATTTTTGCCATTATGTCTGCTTGTTTGTGAACACAATAATTAAAAAAAATTCTGGCTGGATAGTTGAAATTCAGTGTATGACCTTTACACCCAAATTTTAAAGTTTTATTAAATTTAACAGCTGGCGCTCACTAAATCTGTTATTGGTCGCAAAGTCCTCCATGTCGAGAGTAATACCAATGGGGGTACTGGGTCAGAGGTGATCGCTTTCTGTTCCAGATCTAAGTTACGATCTGAGATGAGTGATTGTATATGCATGAATGAAGTCAGCCCCCTATAAAGGGTTGGGGCGTGTGTGTAGCTAAGTTGTAATCTTGGCCATGGATGGTGCTATATGTAAAATAAGAGACGTATATCTCCGGCTTAAAATCTGCTTATGTATCAGCGGGGTTGCAATGGCAAGTGCCATAAGTAACCATAACATTGCCAATGCCATGTAATTCATTTGCTATATTATGCAACCTCCACATCGTTATAAGAGAAGAGATTAGGCCTAATATTGGAGACTATACAAAACTCTTTCTGATAGGTCAATCAAGCTGGTTACTATCTACTTAAACAAAAAAATAATATTTTTAAATATATCGATTTTATCTTACTTTATTTTGATTTTGATTTCTTGCATTCATCAAATGAAACATAACTTATTTATTAAGAATATTTTTTAGATTTGTATCTATTTGCTAACGTATATGGAATTACAGCTGATCATTTGGACGATAATATAAAAACAGAAAATAAAATCTACGGCCTCAAATTTCAAGATAATTTTTTTAAACTTTCATTTTTAATTTTTCTGGCTTACAATATTTTGGAGCTAGACTGATTTTAAGATGAAATAAACCCTGCAATTTTCACTATTACTGAAACCTATCTTATATGTAGTAAAATCCAATGAATGTAATGCAGATTGATATTAAAGTTATATTCTATTTACAGTATTTTGAAAAATACAGTAAGTAAGAATGCGCTTTTAATATAATTAAAAAATAAATATTAGTCGCTTTTTACGAAATTGCTGTAATTAAAACTGGAAAAGAATTTTAAAAACAAAACAAAACGGTAATATTTTGAGCACGAGATTAATTATCTAAAAGTAAGAAATCGTAAACAAATTGGAAGTTGACGTCATTTCATAGTAATGACAAACAAAAATCAATCGATAATAAATTTAAATATCTCTAACAATACTGGCAAAACAAACTTCAAATATTATGGATCAAATGACTCGCTGTCTACCAATGAAAAAAACGAATATTTCTTGCCTTTAAATTTCGTAGATTCCAAAACCTCCTAACCAAAACATCATGTTCTCACATGATAATAATTCTTTAGGTGATCGATTAATTAATTAAATAATATTCATCATTGAAATAGTTTCTTCCTTTTAACAATCAAAGAAGTGTCTTTTAGGGAAAGAATGTTAATACGCATAATAAATTAGCTTTTTAGTATTTTCTAGAAGCTAAATATTAAATGCTTTTCTCTCATGTTATTCAAATATGTGTATCGTATTTTGAATATCCATTACTGCTTTATAAATACTCTATGTAATTACGAATACTCTATAAATTACGAATACAATTGGAATTTTAACGAATACTA
>JAOUZG010017399.1:3844065-3894319 GCA_026289955.1 Argiope argentata
CGAATACAATTGGAATTTTAACGAATACTATACGAATTTTACGAATAATATACAATTACGAATACAATTGGAATTTAAATAATCTCGGTATTAGCTGCCTTATTCTATTTTCTTAAATAAATGCTAAATCAACTTCTTTATATTTTGGACATTAAAGGGATTTTTTTTGTAATTAAAAGATAAAATGTCCTGTAGGGAATTTTGAAGTAGTCAATGAAGTACTACTTCAGAGGAAATACAAATGCGAAATTGTAACTTCCATTTGGCTTCTGTCGAAAGCATATGGGAGAGGGAGAATTCGATATGGCAGAGATCACTGCCTTCCCGTTTCAGCATAAAGGAATGTAAATGAAGGACGACATGTGTCGCTACAGAATACATTAGAAATATTTAGGAAGGATTGCTTCGTATCCCGAAACATAAGTTATTTGCAATCATAATTCAGGTTAAAGCAGATATTTAACATGCATTGTAGAATGAATCGCTTTCTATCAAGTGGAATTTTAAGAAAAATTGACCTTAAATATATAAAAACTAAATAACTAATGGCGGTAATTATTAGAGTGACTAGAAAATAATGCAATAATGAATGAATCGCTTTCAATAAAGTGGATTTTCATGAAAATTTGTAAAATTTTGAAGTTAAATATATATTAAAATTAAATAACCGATGGAGATAATTATTAGAGTATCTAGAAAATAATGCAGAGTAACTGAATTACAATTCCTAATTATCAGTTATAATAGATAGCCATTTCAAATCATTTTAAATTATTTATTTTATATTACCTCATCCTTTTGTATTTAAATAATAGCTTATATTATTAAATAATAAACAAAAGAAATATCTCGGATTTTAATTTATGATATTAAAAATTATTTATTTTGTACGATGATTTTTTTAAAAACAAAACGAGATGCAATTTTATTTTTTGAGAGGATTATACCGTTTTGACTGCAATAAATTTAATTGTTTCAGAAATAGTTCTATATTAAATAAATGATAAAATAAATGGAAATTATTATTTAAAATCATTGGAACGACTTTCCCCTTTTATCAACCATAATAATGTTAATTTATAGACAGTGTATATATAAAACAGTGGCAGTTTTATTATTTTAAATTAATCTAAACAGATTTATCTCAAATATAAAAAAATAATAGAAATATTGGGAAAGAGATTAAATGTTTAATATCACGATTTTAAAGTAAAGAAGAAAGTTTATAAATTGTTTTTAAAAGAAAGGAACAATTTTAAAGCTTTCGGCGTCTTAAAATGGGAATTGAGAGAAGAAATTAAGCTAGAATGGTTTAACAGGCGGTATCAGTCCAAAAAAGGAAGAGTAACTTACGATTTTATTATTAATCCACAAATAAAAATTTAAAAAATACCATCCTTTGGTAATCCAAATTATATTAGGACATGGGAAATTCCCTGTATATTTCCAAAAGTTTGGAAGAATGCAGGAAAATAAATTCATTTGTGGCGGAATCGATACTGTTTACCTCTATTAAGAGGAATGCACAGAAATATCCGAACATAGAAAACACCTCAAATTGAAAATAATGACTTGAGTTCAATACTGATGGTTACAAGTAATCTTAGGACTCTGAAGGACATGATGTCTAAAATTTTCAGTTTTTTGTCTATTGTTTGAAAGTCTGTAGAGGAGGAAGTGGTCAGTATTTGACCACTTTGGGGTCAATTACCTCGAAGAGAATTTTAGTTTGACAGATTCGGTCAATGTAAGGATGGACATTGTTACAGTCCACAGTCGGCCACAACAAATCCTGTTGATATTGCTACGTTCAGTGGTGGCGGGGTGGTCAGCTGTACACAAGTTCTCTTCTTTAAAATCTTTTTTGAAAGTATTTGTAAGTTTTAACTTGTATTCCCAAAAATTGAGTCGCCTCTTATTCAAAATTAAATATCTTTCTCAATAAATTATCAATAACTTAATAAATTTTAAATTTTTTTTATCGGAGAACAGAGTTTGTGTGTTTTTGTGTGTGTGTGCGTGTGTGCGTAAAATGCTTTTTAGATTTTGGCACTTTTGAGAATGTAACTTACAATATTCTAATAACAAGTTTTGTAATTTTTGCTTTCATGCAGTACCGCATTTAATAATATGCTTTTATAGTTTATTGCTATTGCAAAAAGTTGTATATACCTAATACTGAAATATGCTAATTTTTTATAAATAATAGCGTATCTCAACACTTTTCAGATTTTTTTAAAAAAATAATTATAAAACATTTCTTTTCATTTTACAACATTTTCTATTTTTTCGTATTTGATGAAAGTTACTATTGATAATAATATCGCGTTTTCTCAGATATACTCTTTTGTTCATTTATGCATTATTTTGCTTCAATTTCGATGCTGGTAATTTTTGTTCTTATTCACTTCATTTTAAATTTATGGATTATTATTTTTTCAATTCGTTTCCTGATGTATTAATAGAATGTTACGTATTGACTTATATTTACATTTGAATGATTTATAGCAAAGTGAAAAAGGATCATTTCATACTGCATTTAAATAATAATAATGTAAATTTAATAGGGACATTTTCTTAAATAAATCTTTCAATAAATAAAGAAAATGAAGAATATTATTCGTTAACATAGTGCTACTTGTCACCAAGCATTTTTTTCTCATACATAACGGAATTTCGAAATGTAATAATGAAAAAAAATGTTGCAACACTTCGACTAGTTATGCTGACGATATTAAAAAGAAAACACTGTCTAATAACCTGTTGATTATTGGCTCCTGGTTTCTTCAGATACTAGTAGCAAAATATTTACGTTATTCATTGGCAACATAAAAACAATGGTAGTAATGGTCATACAACCTGAAAATAAAACATTATTAATAAAATGCATCTCCTTATGAATTTTAAACCATTAATTATAGTGTTTTTGAAGCTAAAACTTTTATTATCACTCATTAAATTTTTGAAGCTAAAAATTTTATTATCACTCATGGAATTTTTGAAGAAATTGATAATAATTAATTTTGAGGAGAAGGAATGATTGAAAAAAGTATATAAACAACATTTATTATACCTTCAAAAAAAGAAAAGAAATGCAAAACACCTTGCTGAATTTGTTATATTGGTTTTAATTAAGCATTAGGTAATGTGATTACTGCATTGAGTCAAAGCAATTATAATAAGTTATTATTGTTAAGATACTCTTTACTTTGTGTTACCATTATTATAACATTATAATGTTTACCATTATATGTTACCATTATTATAACATTATAATGTTTACCATTATATGTTACCATTATTATAACATTATAATGGTGGTAACGATTTTGTTAAAAAATTGAAAGTAAATATTTGAAAAAATATTAGAAATTTAGTATGTCATGGATTTTTTAATTCATGAAGATAATTTTATATATATTAAAAGAGATTTCTTTTCTTTGATCATAATTAGTTAAAATCTTCCCTTTCTAAAAAAATGAAATTACAATTTTTACCTGTATTTAACAATATTTTATTCTTTATTTTATTATTGAGTACGTTTATTATTGAGCTGTATCCGTAATTGCTGCCCTTTTCTTTTATCCTATTTTATCTGTTTTTTTAATTGATAGATAAAATAAAACAACACAAGTAAAAAATGCATAAAAGTATTTTGAAATTAAAATAATAAAAATAATTACACCATAAAATATTCGGACATAGTTTTGCTCTTTATAAACATTTATCTTTTGGAATTCTGTTTCATTTCATTATTAATCCCATCGTACAGTATGTAGCCAAGTGGTGACAGATCACAAAGAGGCCTCGCGAGTTTATAAAATGCCCGAACGTGACTATTAGTTGTTCCAAGTTCATGCCTTTGGTAAACTAACGAAATCCCTTATGCTTCAAAATTGTTTTTCTATTCCCACAAAACGAAAAAGGGAAATCAAGTTTTCGACTCAAACTGTTTCAGCAGCATCTTTAAAGCGTTTTTCTCAGGATGTTCTGTATTTTTTCTACTCCATTCTTTCAGGTAATTATGCATGTTTGGTTTTCTTCAGCAAAGTTTCTATTTTATTTTCATTGATATAAGTGCATATTTATTCTTTCGAGCAGGCATTCCACTTTAAATTTTTGATATGTTTCATCACAAATTCTTACAAATGAGTAAAGAACCAGATTATATTTCTATACATTCCCTTTATTCACACAGTTAATCTAAACAGATTAGCATTGAGACCTCGAATATTTTATAACAAGTAATTTTTAATTAAAACATATCTTTTTATCTATACTGAACGAACAAAAAAAAGACATCTTTTACATTAGGCAAGCGATAAAAATGTCAAATGTATGTTTCCTAATTCAGAAATATAGCTAAGAAAGAAGTATTGATTACAATGTCCATAATAGAAAATAATAAATCATTTTGATATATGGATGCATGAGTAGTTACATTATATTAAAAAAATAGTCTTTAATTGCAATATTTCATTTATTACAACTTTTATGTATATACATTGTTGCAATAAATACTTTTATGTAGTTACAACAAAAGAAAGCTAATGTTAAAAAAAGATCAAAATGAAATCTGCTATGCATATTTCAATGTATCATGTCAGAACATCATTTATTGAACGGCCAAGCACCACGTGCTCTCGTGCAAGTTAAATTATATTTTTATTCACTTTAATTGTTTCATTGAATGAGTCACTTTAGTACTGCAAACGATCATAAAAAAACTTTTTCTCGCATTGATTGTTTTAAAAAATCACCTTTCCTATTTATTTCATTTCATATAATTATGTGCTCAAAGTGACATTTTTCTATGTTTCATTTGCTGTAGTCATTAACTTATTTTTTTAATCAGAGATTTTTTTAAATGCAATGGCAACGAATTATTGAAAGCTGAATTTTTTGAGATGCCCGTGCAGATATTTAATTTTTTTATTTTTTGCCTACGGACTTTTGTTGATGCCAAAAATCTCCTCCCAAAATCATCATGTTGTGACATGATAAAAAATGTAAAAAAGTCATATGGGTGAAGTTTTTAATGTTCATTTGTTGCATTTTTAGTGATATATTTTTGGAGTAGAATATTATTACTCATTTCTTTCAAACCATCCACAATTCTAATCAGATAGAAAATTTCATATCCGTCTAAAAATATTCAGTGATTTCAAAAGGAACGTATTTTCATTTGAAGAAAAACAAAATTAAAAAATACATGTTAATGTAATTTGCAACTAAAAGTAAAATTTTTAATTTCGAAATGTGTGTAAAATTCGAAAAAGTTTTCGAAATGCAAACAAGACTTTAAATTTGTTTAATACTCCAATTATTCTAATTCGAATAAATTTAAATTACCGTAGACGTGTGAAGAAAAGCAAACATAATTTCGACGACTTCAATTTTCAATTGAAGTAATACTAAGAAGATTTAAGGCATTTTTTAGCTTTAAGAGAGATATACATTTTTTTAACTGGTACAGTACTAAGCTCAAATTCAGATTTGATTTGAAATGTACATTTTCGCATAATAATTATTAAAATCCCAATTATTGCATTTCTAGTTTATTATTTGATAGTAATCAGTAAAATAGGCAACCATTATTGTTACTAACTATTTTTATTCATAACAAATTGTAAACCGTCAACATTCTCCAATATCATGTTTTATTTGTAAAAGGTTTAAAATATTTCAATGTTTTTACTTCTGCAAAAACTTAGTCATGATGAAATCATCTCTAATCAATTTACTTCATCTCTAAGGCTGAATAATTAGCATGCCTATAATTTTTGATTCAATAAGTATTGCTCAAAATTACTTCAAACGTATCACAAGACACTATTTTTGAGAAAATGTTATTTAAATGAAAATTTCAATCCTGAAAAATTCAAGGTTTTGTTAGATTTTTTTTGAATCAGAAAATATTTTAATCTCAGCACTAGAAATTCAATTATAACAGATGGAAAATAATTATGAATTTATCAAAGGAAAGCTTAAAGGTTACACAAACTAATATAACTATTTTAACACTTAAGAAATAAATTTAATTTCTTTGGATTAAAAATTAATTTTAGGATGATTCTCACTAAAGTAGGAAGATCTAAAATTATTTCTTTTTTTCAAATTCGTAATTTTATTTCTTTAAATTTTAGACCTGGATCAAGAAATGGAAAAAAATATTTGGAGACATTTTCTGTACTACTTTTAAATAGAGATTATACGGATAAGTTCTTTTAATTTATTTCAATTTATTTTTTAAAATTCATCGCTCGTCTCAAGAAAGGTTGGCGGTGGCATGGTGATAAAGTTTAGGTTCATGAGCCATAAGGGTTCAGGGTGCGAGAGGAGAGAGCTTCACCCCCTTTTCGCCAAGGATATTTAGCTCCAAATATGGCAACCCAAAGTTATTGTTGGAGGATATCTTCCGCCGGGAGATAAGACGCAAGAACCTGGGGAGTTGGCGATTTTGATAAGTGCGCCAAGGGGGTGATGTTCTCTACGGATCAACCGGGTTTCAGCTTCGAGATCTGATTCCACCGAAAAACCGTCAAGTAACCATCTGTTCCATGTTAACTTCGTCAGAGGCAAATGGCCTCCCAATGGTATGATGTGGGGAGAGGAGTGCCAGCTCGGGTGTCGTTATTAATAATTATTATAAATAAAAAAATCGGCGGTTATTAATAAAAAAAATCAGCTTCTAGCGCTGATGCTCAGTATTGAAATAGCAAATGTGACTGAATTTATATTTCTTCAATAAACCAAGTTTAAAATATCCAAAACATTGAAAAGAAAGATACATAAATATATATTTTCTATAGTTTAATGATTAAAAAAATGTTTTGAGGCTTTATGTTGACTAACTCTTTGCAGTCGAAAAAATAATTAGATGCAAAAATTTTCACCTAACACAAAGTTTTGTTTATTGCTAGGAAAAATAAATATATAATTCTTTTAAGTCGAATTTCTTAGAAAAATTAATCTTAACCATTTTTAGGCGTTTTTAACAATTAAATTTGAAAAATAAATAAATAAAACGTCAAAATGATGCACAGTCTTGAATGTCAAGTCAGATTTGACATTGGACTTCAAAGGGTTAATGATAATCAAAACTTGAGTGCCTTTAACCACCAGTGAGAATAAAATTCAATTTTGAAAATAATTGTATTTATATTCCAGTTTGTAAAGAGATGTTAAAGGAATCACTAACAACGTATAACTAATCTTAAATCAACTTTAAAAAAATCGATGTCATTTTTGGGAAAAAAAAGTTTCGTTTACTGAAAATATTATTTTAAATTTATTGTTACTTAATATATTTTTCACCTCACTTATATAAATGAATTACTGTACATTAATTGAAATAATTCAACGTTGAAAAAAAATATTCACGATCCTGTTTATTCGAAAATCATCTCTTGCTGAATTACTTATATCCGAATTTACGTGAAAGACCAGATTTTAATTCGGTCATTTCAGGTTTTAATTAACCATAAACCTCATCATAATATTGTTGTTGAGAAGTTATGACGAAATTCTCTACGTATTCTTTAACAGAAAATAAATGGCTTGTAAAATAACTTCAATTCCATATAAGTTCTTTCTTTATCCCGAATTCAGATGATCAAGAATTCAACTAGATTAAAAACAAATGGGTGTCTTCAAACCTCCTTTAATTAATGGTGTATTCAGAGATTGGGGCTACGCAAGAAAAACTTGGAACGAAATTTTGCAACTGCATTCCTACACATTATTTTTATTTGGAGTATTGCTCAAGAATGATTTATTTATTCACTTAAAGATGAAATGTAGAGCATAGAAATCCTTACGGTTGTATTAAAAATAAATATCCCTATGTTTTACTTTTTCGTGCAATATTTTTTCACGTTTTCAGTTGCACGTCAATTTTATATTTGTAGGGTTTGTTTTGCAATCAATCCGTTCTTAATTGCATACTGTGTTATAAAACTTATTTTTAACTAATAATTATGTAAAGATTAAATATCTTCACTGAATTTATGAAAACGATTTTTTCTTTAGCCTATTTCAATTTGAGCCTCATTTTTAGCTTGAGGAAAGTTTGTGTTATTTTAAATTTCGCCATGTGATTGGAGTTCTGTTAATTTAAGTACAGTATTTGTTACCTGGATTTATTGTTTCAACATCTAAAATTGCATGCGAAATAACTATATCAACTATATAAATATATTTGGCTTTGTTTTCATATATAACGCCAAAAATAGAAAATACTTCGCTTATATGGAGTTACAAAATGTATTGGTGTCTTATTTTCATTAATAACATACTTGTAAAAAATTATTATATTTTACTACTTTCCTTTATGTACTAGATATGTAGCCTATATAATTTAAAAATAATGAAAACAAATCTACTTAATTTTTAAAATCTTATATTACTGTATTAAGTGGATATTCCGTTAATTTCTCTAGATTTTTTTTGCCATGGTCAGTGTTTAGTATATTTGAAACAACTTTCTATTTCGAATATTAAGAATATTCGAGGGAACTAAATATCACCATCTCCATTCTCGTTCTTATTCTTCTTGACAATACAGACCATCTATGTGTAATCTAAATACTATTTCGTGCAACTTACATGTTTTTTGTTTCATTTGTTTCAAATTCTGTATACAATGCACAATTTTTAAAAGAAAAAAAATTAAATTTTCTAGCTCTAATTTAATGCTTTCATATGAAAGTCTTATTTTTTAAAATCATTGTATATATCAACTAATTACTTAACTGTTTTGCCCGAGTTTGATACGTGTATCGATATATAGAATTTTGATAGTTCCAAACAATAAATAAACCTTTCATAACGATTATAATTCAATATTAGAATTACTTTAAATACATAGTAAAGTATTCTACGAATTCTCATTTGAATAAAAATAAGTAAATATTCCTAAAATTGAAGGTATACATTGTTAAATAGTAAAAAATAATAATAAAACAGTTAAGTGGTTAATTTTATAAACCAGTTTAACCCTTTATCTACTGATGGTACTTATAAGTACCGTTTAAATATGCATTATATTTTCGTAATATGACTATATTTGCCGATGGTATTCTAAAAACAAGGAGAATGTAAACCAAATAGCAAAAAGGTAATATAAACTGAAAGTGTGAAAATTGTTTAATAATTAAATTAAGATATTTATCTAAGTTAAAACTTTCCTCTTGGCATTTCTGGGATTAATGTGAAAGAAAGCTTAACTACTGGTGCAAAAGTGAAGTTGGAAAATTAATGGCAACATAATTCAATAGATAAAGAGTTAAAATGGTTTGAAACCCTCACGTGACTATCAAATAATACATGTGTAGTTATAAATACCTTCAATGTTTCGTGTTTATTCTAATTTCCTTCTTTGTGCTTTTTCGGGCAATAATTTCTTACTATCCTACCCTTTATTGATCAGGCAGGATAATCGGGAACGCGACGGACATTTGCACCAAGTTGTAACTTTTTGTTGACTATTAGTGGCCAAATGTGACGTCGTTTTCTAATAAACCTAAAAGCAGAAAATTAATTCATCAAAAACGTTAAACCGCCAATCTCCTGCTTGTGCTTCATTTTGTAGCTTAGAAAACTTCAAACCGAAACATCATGTTCTCCCATGATAATAATATTTCTTTCTCTCATAGAAAAAATATACGCATTCAGAATTCATCAAAACATTTCGTTCTTAAATCATTCCTCCAAAACTTCAAAAAGAAAATGGTATTGAAACTGGTTGTATCTTTTTTATTAAATTACTTTTGACAGGTTTTAAGCATGAACTAAGAACCTTAATGAAATTTCATTATGTAAAAAGAACTTTTGTAGAAGTAGGTATTCAAGAAGAAATGTCGATGTTTTAACTGCTTGGAAAACATTCGCATCTTAACAGAACATGCGAACCATCCCCAGTAGCTCTTCAAGTGATTAATCGTGAGAAACAAGCCATGTGTAATGTATAATTAACAGCATTCTGTGGTCCCAAACGTATTAAAGCCTCAGCCCATATAACACCCCAAAATACTTGATTTAAATTCATGCCTTCCTGAGTCGTTGACGTTTGCTTGGGCTTCAACTAGACAGACTTAACCAATTTGTATTAAACGGCCCACTTATTTCCTAATTTACATACTTATATCTTATTCAACACCCCGTAAAGCCAAGATAACTCAGTCTTTGTGAAATTGCGATCAAGAAATATGGCTCCTTTTGGGATAGTAAATATTGTAAGATAAATCCAAATATTGCTGACTTCTTTTATTAGTATATACTAATAATAAGAAAGTTGACATGGAAACAGCTTATTATTGAATAATAGGCAGATAATTCTGGATGTTTGTATAAAATTAAATTTATCAAAACAAGCCTGAATAATTGGATGAAATTAGAAATGTTCATTTATTTTTCTGATCCAAATAACTGCCTACATTACAAGATAACCTTTTAATAACATTTTAATTCTTTTCCGAAAATATTGAAATGTCATATTATTATTATGTCAGAGCATGATGTTTTGGGGATATTTTTGGCATCAACAAAAATCCGTAGGAAAAAAAACATATATGCAAGAGTGCCTAAAAAAAATCAGCTTTTAATAACGTGTTGGCATCGCTTTTACAAAAGCTCTGGTTTTAAAAAATAAGTTGATGACTACCGCAAATAAAACTTAGAAAATTGTCATTTTGAGCACGTGATTATATGAAAGGAAATAAATAGGAAATGTTATATATTGCTTTAAGCAATAAATGCGAGACAAAGTTTTTTTGGATCGTTTGCAATACTAAAGTGACTCATTCAATGAAACGATTACAATGAATAAAAATATAATTTAACTTGCCCGAGCACGTGGTGCTTGGCCGTTCAAGAAGTTATGTTCAGACATGATGCATTGAAATATGCATAGCAGATTTCATTTTAATTGTTATTTTATTTGCTTTCGATTTTGTTGTACCTAATTTATGAGGCCTTATTGGAAATATAAATGAAACTAGTAGCTTATTTACGCTTAAAGCTGCATACACGTTGGCATTACTATTACGTAAAATAATTGCTTTATATTAATTGGCTGTTTCAAATTTTGAATAGATTAAAATAGAGAATCTTTATCGAAGATATGAGATGCATTCAAAATTTAAAACTCTCTTGATAATATGACAATTATTAAAATAATTGGATAATTAAATGTTTGAAATTTGATAGTGAAGTTTATATACTTGTGGTATTTGATAGTGACGATAAGTATTTCAGGCTTTTTATGTTCAATAAATATTGTGCTTCACATATTATTATTTTTATTTGTCTAAAGCAGATAAAAATGTAAAAGCTTGGCAAGAAATCAAATATTTATTTCGACAAAGCATTTTATATTGTGAAATTCTCAACTGCTATTTTACATTTCTCTTCATTTCATTTTTAACATGGAGTAAATGTTATTAAAGGAATTATTTGAAATAATTCGAATTTTTTTTAAAAAATTTGGGTTTCTTAAAAATATTTTCCGTCTAAAAAATAAAATATTTCTTTCTAAATGTATTAAAGATTTTGAAAGTTTTTTCTGCAAGTAAGTAAAAGATTAAAAATTTTGCTTTCCTGTTAATCAAAGAAATTTGAAATAATTAAGTATTCTTTAATTTCGTTCACTTTGTAAATTTTTTGTTAAATTCTGGATAAAAATAGTTTGAATCAACATTTTATCTTTCTTCAGTTTGAAAAGCCTCATTATATTTTGGGTAAAAGGAATTCTAAATTCGATTCTATTAATACCTCTTGTGTAATTTAAACTGTGCGCACGCTAAACCTACCATGAAATATTAAAATTTATCATATTAGTATTGTGAGGAAATTTGAAGAAAGAAAATATTCCTAATGCTGTTTTTTGATCCTTTAAAATTAATTCAGAATAGTCTCTCATATTTTTAAAGCTTGATTAATGTGATTAAAGTGAACTCAATCATTGATTAAAATTAGTTAGTTTTCCTGTAATGTTACGAAAACCAAATATATATTAGAATTTAAAAGTTAAGATAAAACATGTTTATTGATCGAAACTGAAAAACACTGGATAATATCAGAAGTTTTGAGTTTAATTTCACTATCGTATGGATATAAACAACAGTAACGTCTTAAAATTTTAGAATTATACTGTTCAATCACACCTTTTTTTATTTCTTGACTAATGAGCGAACTACTTATGAAGTAGAATTCGACAGACTCCATATTGATTTTACAAATGTCCATTGATTTTATCAGAATACAAACCACAACTAAGATGGTTGAGAAATTTAAACTTGGAAAGTGAAAAACTCCATAATGTGCCACTTTTCGTTTAAAGAATCGAAAAACACCATAAGTTGGCACTTTTCCTTTAAAGAATTGAGAAACACCATAATTTGCACTTTTCGTTTAAAGAATTGAGAAACACCATAATTTGGCACTTTTCGTTTAAATAATTGAGAAACACCACAATTTGGCACTTTTCGTTTAAACAATTGAGAAACACCATAATTGGTAACTAAGTATAAAGAATTGAGAAAAACCATAAGTTGGCACTTTTTATAAAGGGAAACAAGAATCACCATAAAATTGACTGGCAGTTGCAGCAGGCACCTTCAGGCAATCGAATAACTACACTGGCTATTCTGAAAGTTTAATTAAGGCTTTTAGATTAATATCGTATTGACCGGACCAAAGCGATATAAATTCTGGCGGGACCTAAAGTTGAGTGCTAAGGTCCATCACCGGTCATGATACACTTAACATGGGTTGTACGTCCTTTAGTTGCTTCACATGGCTGCACTTATTGAGCAGCGCGCTCCATCATTGATACGAGGTAGCTTACCCACCATCATATCTTTATCCACTAGTGTAGCGAAATCCATGTTGAAAGCTTCATATAACTTCTCTATGAGGTTTATTCTAGTGTAGAAGTCACTCAATCGATTAAGTTAACTTACTTGCTAGATTTATGCATTTAAGATTCCAATTATCCACATTTATACCATTAAAATACATTTGAGATTAGATCAGATGTTTTCCTCATATATTAAGTATGAATTATTCAATAAAATCGAACTAGTTTGTTAATAGTTTCTATTTCATAACTTAAAGAGTAAATTTCCCGATTATGTTAATTTCAACTATTTTAATTCTTTTATTTGAAAAGAGTACTTATTAAAAAATAATTTCTAAAGTGCGTCTATCTCAATTTCTGATTAATTATAATTAAAATTGCATATTAGTGGTTTTATTTCCCCTCCCCCACCTACTCCGCTGTGGAATAGATTCCTATTCTCATTAATTTATAAATTATGGCAAACAGTTTTACATCTGAAATTTATTGATAGGATTAAAACGATAAGATGCATTAACAAAACCAAGGACAATTAGAGGTTTTAAGATAATATGAGTAAACAATTAATAAATAATAGAAAATTATATTTGAAACCTTAATAGACTAAGTGAAAAAATATATTGATGGTTTTTCTGAAAAAGTACGGTAAATAAAGTTAATGCCTTATTGTATATATTTTTTTATCCGTTATTGCGATTTGAAAGGTTTAAATAATTTTTCGATTATCATGTATACTTCAGTATTCATATTCATTAATATATTTAAAAATTTACTATAATTAATTAAAAATAGAATTTCAATTTGTCTTGCTGTATATGTGTGCCTGCAGGCAAATAAATTTAGAAGAATGTAAAGAATACATCCATTTAAGACGAGAATTCTTTAATATAAACGTTTATGTTTAAAAAAACAGCATTCAAAGTAAACGTAGGCGTTGAGATAGGCTTCTCTTTAGAGAAGTTGTCCCCTTCAGCATTTTGCTCTGGTAAATGTTTACTATTTGCTGTATAAAATGCATCAAAGCAGTATGGGATTTGAAATATACAGAAAAATAAAAGCGTAAAGGTCTGCATTTCTCTACATTAACTTGGGAACATGTGAAGAAAGGCACTGTTAATTCTGTCTCCCATAGAATCGTTTAATGTATTTGAAGATAGAATTTCCTTCGAAAAACATTTCTGAATAATGGTTTTGTGAAATATTTACCCACCAGCAATAAAAGCAATTAATGTTTTAAGGGAGAGTAATTTTATGGAATGCGAAATGTATGGATATATTATGTATAAAAAATGCATACAATTTAGTTTGATTTTTAGATAGATTTGTCTGCATTTTTAACTGGAAAAATCTTTCTAATTTGTTGTTTTAGTTTTCATTTTCAAATATTAGTCTATACATATTCTGTGTCGTAAACAGATACATAATACATATTCCTAGAATTGTTGGAAATGTAACCACATGAAATCAAAATTGAAAGTTTTTTTTTCATTAGTACAAAACATTCCAATTCATTACAAAGAATTCGAAGACAGAAAATATTTCCACACTCAATTCGTAAAATAAGTTTTTGTAAATTTTTTTTCAAATACATTTCTTTTTCAAGAATGAAGACTTTTCAACACAAAAGGTACTTCTTTATTGTTCCGATAATGGATGCAGAATATTTTGTGTTAATTTAATTCCTATATTTGCATTTTTAAGGAAATGTCACAATTTTAAAAAATGGAAGATGTTTGAAACTTAGTTAAATCATGGCACTATTTACAAATATTTGGGGAAAATCAAGATAAATCGATCCAGGTTGACTCGATGATAAATTTGCATGTGTTTGTGACAATTATGACTTACATATTGATTCAGCTTATTCAGTGAGTTTTGACTTAAATATTTATTCCAATTTATACAGATGGATCCAAATTGGTTAATAGTGTATCTTTTTCAGTATTTTTCCCATATTAAGTGTTTCTTTTACAACTAATTCTGTTCAGTATTCACTGCAGAGACAACTGCAATTTTATATGAGAACGTACGCATAATACCGTCTTCGCCAACGATTGCCAATAGTTTAGTAACTCATTGGCGACGGATTTAAATTTGGCGATATAGATCAACGGATTACACCATTGCCTGATTGCCATAATTGGCGGTTCAACTCATTGTAAATGACTTCAAACTTTTCGATAAAGTTCGACGGTGTAATACGTGAGTACCTTTATATGCACTGGAAGAAATTTCTGATATATTTCAAAATCATTTCATCATTTACACCGACTCCCTTAGAATATCTTGAGTCATTGCAAATTCAACCTCATTGTCATCTCCTTGTTTTAAATGTTTTGGATATTTTCAATAAATTAGCATCTCGAGATTTTAATGTTTTATTATGCTGGTTACCATCCAATATAGTGATTGTGGGAAACGAAAGAGCAGACAAGACTGCCAAATTAGCGATTGCCACAAAGATGGCTGGTATATTTTTAGAGACTAGAAAAAGCAAATAAAAATACTTTTTTTAAACCAATGGAGAAGAGAGTGGGATGATGAAAGTGAAAACAAGCTTCGTAGAATCAAACATACTGTGGAACTTTGGCCTTCACAAAATAACAGAAAATCGAATACAGTTCTCACTGGAATGCGAGGCGGTCATACTCAATATAATAAATCAGTTAAAAATGAATAAATCTGGCTAAATATGAGTTGTAAAACGAAAAAAAAATTACTTCAACTATGTGATATATACTAATAGTCATTATTTTATAATTACGTTTTCCTATATTAGCATGAATTAATTTTTAGTTTCTATTTCTACATTGTTTTTTAGGAATGGAAATTAGACTTAACTGAATGTATAAGAAATATGGTTATTTTGGATTTTTTATATTAATTAGCATTATATATTCATGAAATTGTTTGTGATAGAATGATACCTTATGTATCTTTTGTTATTATAATAAGAACACTATAGAAAGTGTGCAATTCTAACTTACTCGATTGATTTAAAATTTTTTGTGTGTTATTATTTACTAGCAAAAAAAGTGTTCAAAAAGATATTATCTTGTTCATCAAAAAAAATTAATTCGAGTTTGGAAATTTTATGAATATTCATTTCCATACCTACTTCATTCTAGAAAAATTATCACATTTCAAATATGCCATCATTCACACACTCATTAAGTTATACGAAAGAAATTTCACAATTGGTTTTTAAAATAAATACGTAGATTTTTCTGAAGTTTTGAGTAAAATTCTATTAGAGAAAGTCTGCCTGACTTTATATGCAAATGCAATCACAATAAGAAGCATAAAGAGCTAAATAAATAATACAAAAAAAAAGATATATGTTAATATACAACTCTTAACAATGCTGATTCGTATTAAATTATGAATCAAGTTCTTTATCAGGTTGATCATCTGTAAGCATTTATAATCGAAAGTTTGCAAACTTTATTAATTAAATGGCCATTTCTTGCTTAACTGAAAATCAATGATTTTTCTTATTATTGTAACTTTGTATCGAATTTTTATTAAAATTGTTAAAAAGTGTTTAAATACATGTATAGTTTCTTTCCTAGTTAACAAAACACAACGGTCATTTTCAGAAATTTGAAAAAAAAAATCACACTTTCTTTATGGAAATGGAGCATATAAGTCATTTCAATTTTTTAAAAAAAATCTTGAGCAAGATGGTATAAAATTTTTATTGAAAAATATGCGTACCGGCAAGTTTAGGAGAGACCACTACAAAAGATTTCAAATTAGTATGGAAAAAAGGAAAGCTAATATTCCAGTTTATATGGTTTCTAAACATTATGAATATGAGGGAAAATATTGAAGTTATTAAACATTTGTGAAATAGCAAATGTTAATAAATACACTTAATTATTATAAATAAGGAAATGTTTTTTTTTACTATGTAAAAAATTCTTATTATTTGTTGTTTTATTTTAATTTTAACAAAACTTTATGTACCTTTAACACATAATAATGACATTAATAAGTGACACAATAAAAATAGGGTTATCACATTTAATTTTACACACATATTTTAATTAATATTAAATGAAATAATATGCTATTAAGTGGTAAGCTATTTTAACCGAATTACTGTTGGAAGAGTCTATATCATAGGTTTCTTACGATTGCTCTAAATATCTGTAAATTATCAATAATAATAATAATAATAATAATAATAATTCCACATCGCAAGTAGAATATTTAAAGAATTGTAGAAACAATCAATGTCTCTTAACTAATGTGTCAAAAGGAATCTGAAACCTTATTTCACATTTTATTTCCAATGAAATCAGTATTTTTTTATAAATAATTAAAGAGGAATTAAAACAGGAACACTTTAAATTGCGATGAATTAATATTTAAAAATTCAATGACCTCTTAAGAATATGAAGATTAGTATTAGTATTTTTGAAAATCGTTCCTTTAAAACTGTGAGAAAGAAAAATCCTTCTTTAGATTTTAAATGTTTTCATTCACAATAATTACTCTAAAGTAAATTTCTTTCTGAATTATTCATTTTTATCTATTTACAATTTTTAGGTTTATTTCACTCAAATGGAATTTAAAATAATAAGATAGGCACAAAAAGTTTCATTTAAAAGTTTAGAAATTGCTAATTCACTTCGAAACGAGATACGCTTGTTTATAAGAATTATTATTGAATGGATCGATTTTGCGGAATTCCTTACATATCCTCAGAAACGCTTCTGAGAAATTCCCAGAACTTGCTTCAGTTTCACGGAATATTCAGGATAATTCGAAGAACTTGTCAAATATTCATGAGAAGTCTCTCTCTTAATTAAATATTCTCATTCGGAATCATTATCGACAATTTATTTTATATTAGTTGAAAAAAAAAAGACTGAAACATTATGCCTTTAAAAATGTCCATTTATTTTTTATGGTAAGACAGAATGTAAAAAAGTGCATGGGGTTTGCAAAAAATGTTGATTAATCCTGATTTAAAGAAGATAACATAAGAATCATATTACTTGTAAAGTAGAATTTTAATAGAATTTCTAATTATCTGGATTCTCAAAAAAAAAGAAACTTTTAAAAAATCTTATTTTAAGTGTACAAAAAATTAAGAATACATTTTTAATTAAATTGTTACAACAAATCAAGAGTGATTTTCTAGGAAAGGCTTATAACATATTTATTTTCTGTATTCTAGTTTTGAATACCTTTTGTGAATCATTAATAGAAGTGTAACAAAAATTTGTTTATTTGTTATTATTTACAAAAGCTCTGTTCAAACTTAAGGCTCGGGATTACATTAATTGAATGCAATTATAATCTGTCCATTAAATTATGATTCAATTTTAAAATGTTTAAAGTACTGTTTACAATAACACACACACACACACACACACACACACACACACACACACACACACACACACACACACACACACACACACACACACACACACACACACACACACACACACACACACAGAGAGAGAGAGAGAGAGAGAGAGAGAGAGAGAGAGAGAGAGGGAGAGAGAGATGTATATGTTTATATATGTATATGTGTATATATATGTATAGGGATATATATGTATGTGTATATATATGTATAGGGATATATATGTATGTATATAATATAACTCTAGTAGTCCAGGCTATGAAGCGAAAATCAAACAATTTGAATTTTTAGGTATGAAACAAAACAAATCCATGAAATTAGTTCTTCATTTTTGTTCCACTAGTTTAATGTTCTTCATTTCTTTCCATTCTTAAAATGTTTCAGCATGATATGGCATATTTTTATTATTTTCTTCTAGCTTCAGAAAATAATACAATTTTTTAAAAAAATACATATGTTAGCATATTTAATTAAAATGAGAATGTGGAAAGATTTTTGGTGATTTTAATAAAAAAAATAACATTCTCTTTCCCCGAGAACATCATAAACAATTTGCACCCTGATGAATTTTCCCTGTGTTTAACACATTTATAAACAATTGTAATATTACTGAAATAATGTAATTCTTATAATACGATGTAAGAATAATCTGTTTGTGGTCGCAAAGTCCTCCATGTTGAGAGTAATAACACTGGGGGTATTGGGCCAGAGGTGATCGTTCTCTGTTCCAGGTCTAAATCACGATCTGAGATGAATGAATGAATCTGCAAGAAGTCCGCCCCCTAAATAGGGTTGTGAGATGTGAGTAGCTATGTCGTACTCTTGGCCCTAGATGGCGCTACTTGTAAAAAACAAGAGACGTATATCTTCAGCTTAAAATCTGCTGATGTATCAGCGGGGTTTGTCCAAGGCAAGTGCCATTAGTCACATCACAACACAACAGAATAAACATAAAACGCTGATACAACTATTAGCATAAGATATTATTTGACATGCATTTGTATGATATTCTCCATACAAATATAAGCAAATATCAATATGAAATTTCTGTGATTCAGTTAAAATAAATCCTCTTCATTATTGTTGTTTATCAAAATATGATCTTTTTTCAAAATAGTTAAGACAGTAGTTGAAAGTAACAAAAAAGATAGCAAATAATTCGATCATCAGCTCACTAGAACTAGAATATCTTAGAAGCTATTATATGGGTAAAAAAATACAAGGAATATAGTTAATCCTAAGTTTAAAATTCTATTCTAATATTTACAGATTTTTTTTTGTAAAACACATTAAAACCATAGGATTAGTGTTAAAATTATAAAAAGACGGGATGAAACATAAAAAAAATCGTTAAAGGATAATCATGAATTTTATATTTCAGGTTTGAGATAATTACACTTAGAGTTGATAAAAAAAACGATATTCTCTTCTCTAAACGATATCCTTCATAGCGCGAGATTAATCATGTTTTAAAAAAAATATATAACTATTAGAGCCATCTGAAGGTGATGGTATTTGGTAGAAACGAGAAAGATATGCATTAATTAATGCTTATATAAAATAATTGAACATATTTTTAATGAAGAAACTAAATAAATAATTTGAAAGAATATATATCATAAATATTTGTTTCTTCATTTCCCCGAAACTAAAAATAATTAAAAATTAAGAAATTTCATTTTTTTTCAGTAAAATTTAAACTCGATTTTTTTGGGCTTAAATATTTATAGGTCTTAATTAGCTATATTTAATATAGTCTATAATTTTTGTAATTACCTCAAAATATATTAAATTTTAGCGAAATTCTTTTTGGAAGTATGTAATAGTATACAAATTTTGTCTATAATCTTTTTTATCATGTCATAACATGTTGTTATTCTGTGAATGAGGTTTGTGGCGTCTACAAAAATCCGTAGGCTAAAAAATAAACAACTGGAAGGCAAAAAATTAATTATTTTATAATTTGCACGAGCATATCCAAAAACAGCTTTCAATAACACGTTGACATCACATTTAAAAAAGCTCCGATTGAAAAAAATAAGTGAATGACCACGGCAAATAAAACCTAAAAAAAGTGTAATTTTGGGCACGTGATTATATGAAATGAAATAAATAGGAAATGGGATAATTTTTTAAACAATAAATGCGAGACAAAGTTTTTTGGATCGTTTGCAATACTAAAGTGGCTCATTCAATGAAATAATTGAAATGAAAAAATATATAATTTAACTTGCACGAGCACTTGCTGTTCAAGAAATGTTGTTTTGACATGATACATTGAAATAGGCATAGTAGATTTCATTATAATCTTTACTTAATTTCGTTTTTGTTTCCATTGTATCTTATTTGTCTAACTAAGCCCTAATTTGATGCTTGTGACTATAAAAAATAAAGAGATTTCCATTGATTTTATTCTTTGAATTTAAGAATTAAATGCTTTATTCTAAACAGATTTGTTCGTTGCTTCCATATGAAAAAATAATTTTTTTTTCATTTATTAATAGAGAAAAGTCGTTTTCAAATAACAGATGAAAATATCGGGAACAATTTAACAAATCATGTAGATTCTATCATTTTAAATTGCAGGAACAATACCCATTCATCATATTTAAAAACATCGAAGAATAATAAAATGCTTAAATTTTTTCCATACATTTTATTGAAATTTAATTTTCTGCTTTTCTCAGAAAATTCTATTGTAACTAATTACTTTACCAAAAACTTCTCTAAGTTTTTCAGAAAATATATTCTAAACTGTTGTCCATTCATGTTTAATAAGGAATATAAAAAAAGTCAAACATAAAGGAAGAAAAGAAAATCTCCTTTTGAATTTTTCTCAGGAATTTCAATTTTATTTTTAAGAGTTTTCAATCCAGATGACATGAACATTTAACTAAATATTCTTCTAATTCTTTATTTTTCTAATATGTTTTGTTACTTTAATTAATCTAGTTTAATGGATTTGTGATGTACTCTGAGTGTTAATAAGAGTTGAAATAAGCTAAAGAATAAAAAGTGGTAACGAAAGAATGAATTCTATTTTTAAAAGTTCAATCAGTAGTAAAAACGATAAAAAGTGAATGATATAAATATAATCGTATTTTTCTTTCTGAAGATAAAAGTTTTTGAGCAAATTTTGATTTTTTTCTCTTTTACTTCTCGTTTTTCTAATTTTTGCTTTCACAGTTTTTATTGATGAAAAATTAGTACTCCCTTTTAAATTTTAAAAGATCCACAATAAAACTGATGAAAGTTAAAATAAGGAAATTTAACATTAATTATTATTAAATGCTTAAATATTACAACTAATTATCTGATGTGCTTTTAATTTCGTTTCCTTTTTTCGGTTTTTGAATATTAAAATTATTTTATCTAATTTAAAGTTAGGAAAATAAAACGAAATATTATTTTTCATATCGTTTCTAAGTTTTAGTGATATATTTAGCATTCAAAACAAAATTAATCTAGTGTAACATCCATTTTTTGCGCTTACACTTATATTTCAATTAATATAGGTAATATAGGTTGAACCCTTTCAAACAGAAACTTTATATTCGCACACACGTGTTATCTGAAACTATTGTGCAGACGATTTGTTTAAACATCTCAGCTAATAATTTGTCAATTGCATTACATATTTTATTCATAAATTTATATATTAAAGCAAATCATCTGTTTAAATGTTGTTGGTGATTGTAATAACAGGGATTTAAACATTTCAGGATACTACAATTATTTTCATGTTCTAATTTTATTTTAATTGCGTTATAATTCTTGAAATTTTTCGCCTTTATATGCACTCTAAACATGAGTTTAATTAATTATTCTTAATTTTTTTAAATATTATCAAATGTTACATTTGATTAACCGTGTTTTATCGCATTAATCTTGTCCAATATGCATGTTTAACTCCATAACAGTGATAATCGTTTTTTTGGAAAGACTAATCCCTCATAAGAAGGAATGTGACAAAGGAAAAAGTTGGTTATGAACAAATTAGTGTTGATTATTCTCATGCCAATTGCATCAGCACTTTCAGATTGTCTATTGGTTCCAGACATCTGCATAGAGTTTCTATCCTGCATACTCTTTTTTGAGAAAAAATATTTACAATCAATTGTATAATTTGAGTCTTCACCGGCCATAGAATAACGTTCTTCGGAAAGGGGGAAAAACTCTCTTATCACCGATGACAGGAGTTACACGCCAACCTTTTTGTACACCCATTAGGATTCCGGAAGCTTCGCATCCTCAGTCACGAGATGCCCACTGGGCAATCCATTCTGAAGGAAAGGTATTTACAGTCAAATGCATAATCTTAGAACATTCATGAGTAAAGTCATATCAAAGTCTCCAACCCGCCAAGAAGGCACACCGATTTAAACCATAAAAACTGAAAGACCGGATTGCTTCAAAAGCAACTGCCGTTGAGTCTAGGGGCCATGACCGGCTATGGTACAACCCTTCCCGTAGGCATGGGATGAGCCTACCTCCTTCTATTAGTGTACCCTATAGGGTGAAGGGATCCAACCACAATGCCGGAAGCATCTTATCCTCATTTCGAGATATCTCAATAGGGGGTGCATAAATGAGTGAAATATAATTTCTTAAAAGCAGAAATCTTGCATAAATCTTCTTCATAATTATTTTCACCATTAAACCACTTGATCATGTACAATAATGCTTACAAAGAAATAAGTTTTGTTCTGAAGCTTCTATTATATTTAATGATATATTAATTCATAAGCCGGATTTTTGACACAGAGGTAGCGAGTCTTCCTCGTATTCTGTGAGTCCCGGTTCGGGCATGGTTGTTCCTCTGTGGTCTATCTGTCAGCTGTGTGAATGTGCCCCCCCCTGTAAAAAGGGGTTGTGCAAGCTCATGGATGTGTGTTTCATCCCCATATGAGCTAGAAGTCAGACTTTTGTCTTCGAGTGCTCAGGGGTCCATACCCTCAGAAGCTAATGTACCCCTCTTTCCGTGGTGAAAAGTGGACACGACAACATCATCGTCATCATCATCATCAATGATATCATAAAACTATATGGAAATTATTCCTCAAGAGCCGAAAGTATTTTAATATGTTGCTTTTTTCATTCGTAGTAATGTAAAGAATATTTTTATCGATGTACAATTGTATGAGTTATCTTCTATTGAGGCGTATATTTTTTTATTTATACAAAAGCTCAATGCTGTAAGTAGATCCAAGTAGCATACCTAAAGTAATAATATTTTATCATATAATCCTAAATTTATTTTTACTACAATCTACCTTATTATGTCTTCTAGGAAAACAGAGATGCTTTCACTTTAAAAATTTGTCAGTATAACAAAATCCATTATTTACAAAACAGCAAGGATTATGTTGTTAAGTCATTCATGAAATTAAAATTACTTCATGCAGTTAACGTGGATTAACTGTTCGAACTATCTCCACTCTACTCTTGAGTAAAGGGGAAAGATCAAAGGAAGGATTCCAAAAATTAAGCTTCTATGAAATATATTTTGAGTTCTTTTTGTATTGTATTTAACTATTGAGACATTCAACCCGGAAGTTTAGATAATAAAACATTTTTTATAATAAATTTACAAAAGAGAGAGAGAGAGAGAGAGATGCGAGATTAACAAATGTTGATAACCATTTGTTTCTATGTTTTTTCATTGTTTATAATTTGTGCAATCTTGTTTTTAAAACTTTAGACAGAACTGTAAAGTATTCTAATGAGTGATCTTGAGAAAAGATCTTTGTTTTTCTAATTATTTATTGTTGCTGGAAATTTTCATTAGACACAATTAAACATTTATAAGCCACAAAAATCCTTTCATGTCGTAATATAATTACTTAAAACTTTAGAAAAAATAATTCAACATATGATTGTTTACTGGTATATTTTGTCCCTCCCCTACAGGGAATATTGATTTTTAAATCCCTATTAACTTTTTTATATGAAATTCTGGTGATCTATTCTCGAGGCCATCGTGGGTAATCAGCTGAAAAATACATGTCTAAAGAGTTGCAGATTTTAATACAATTAGGAAAATCTGAAATGGATTTTACCCATATAATCAATATAAACTGGACAATCTTGAAGTTCGGAGGCTTTTAACAAGATTAATTCATATTTATTACACATTTACATGTTGAGAATAGAATTCGTCTGTTTTGGTTTTAAACTCAAAAATCATATTTTTAAAGCCAAATTGTTTCTTGTCTCAGTATTAAGATTATTATTTCTATTAAATATATAAAATGGACGATATTTATAAGCTAGAAAACCCTATGGTTCAGGGTCAAAGTTACCCTAATAGGGGACCGGAACAAAACTTCTTTTGGGCCCCCTTCTATTTTACTACTTTAGTGAGGAAGAACGTTAATTAATAAAAAGTCGTCAAATACACTTTATATTCTATTTGGGGCCCCCTCTGATGTAAAGGCCAAGTCTTCTATCTCGTATACCCCTGCCTTAATCAGGCTTTACTTTTAAAAACTGTAAATATTGACCTCACATCAAAAGTATTTTCTTATTCCACTGTATTGTTAATATTAAAAAAATGAATTGTTTATTTTCTTTGCAAATTCAATATCGCTTCAGAGCTACACAAATAGCAGTATCACATATACACAGTTTAATTTGGAAGCCAATATTTCGGGCAGCTTAATATAGAACATTCAAATGATTGTATGGCAATTTCCACGGATATTGATGATATACAATGCCGAATGTTTTGCATTCGATTAACAACGCGTGACGTCTAGACACTTCGTAAATATAGTCATAATAGACAATTAATGTAAGATGGAAGGCTCCAGTAAGACATCAGAGTAGGCGGCACCACAAATAAATGACTTGAACGAGTGGCAATTATGGGAGGCCTTTTAGGCTATGGGTAGTGGATTCTAATCAGTTTAAGTGCATTACTCTTTTATTTATTAAAAAAATAGCATCTAAAATATATTTCAATTCTTCCGAAATTATTGCTGATCCGATACAATTAGTATAAGATTGTTTTCGAATATGTAAATACCATCAAGTATTGCATCTATTCGCAAGATTAAATCCTGATATAACTTTTTACCTAAGTAAAAATAAATAAATAAATATTGAAACTACTACAATTTAAGGTAATTTCAGATTTAAAATATATTTGTTAAGTTTATATATTATTTTCAAATAGCACGGAGAAATAGGCAGTCAATATATTTCTTATTTATTATCTAATTTATTTTTTGCTATCTTTTAATATAAATATTATACTTAGATTAAAATATTTACAGAAAAAATTTGACTTCTTTTCCGATGTATTTTTAAAAGTATATATTGTTAGGAATTTTGTATAAATTAGATGTAAATGTTTATGAATATTTATGTAAATATTTGCAAATAGTTCAATTGTATAAAATTAATTGTAATGGATACGCGCGTCGGCGAAAAAGGACCGTTCTGAGAAAATTTACAACAGAAGATCGCCATATTTGATTCATTTGGCGACTTAGATGTGTTGAAGATGTAATGAGGGTGCCAATGGTTTTTATTACAAACTAAAATGTGTTGTAGAAGCTGAAAAACATTTGTTCTTAGGGAATGGTGGAGAAAGTACCACAGTTGTTTAGAACGAGCGTTTGTCCCTCGTTACTTCAGTGGGACGCTATTTAAAGAAGTGGCTTAAAGATGAAAATCAGATCAGTTCAGAGAACGAGGTATTTTAGTTGGCTTAGCTTGAGAGAAAGTCTTTTCTTTGCAAAGTGCGTTCTACAACTTTGCTGTTGACCGAAATCAGCGGATAAAATAGCTGATTTGCTTTGAAATTGTAGCTTGTGTTGAGAAGATTGAATACACGTTTTCCTAAACCAGGGGCTCTCAAAACTTGGGTCGTGACCCCGAGGGAGGTCGCGAGATGTGTCCAGGGGGGTCGTGAGATGTGGAAGAGAAGTCTAAAGAAAATGAATTTATTGCTGTAGTTTTCATTGAAAAAAGATTACACATAAAGCTTTTGATACAAATACAAGTTGGTTATTGTGTTCTATTAGTTAATGGGATACACGAGCTTGTTTGGAATTAACCAATATTTTAATGTCTGGAATGAACTTTGTAACTTACAAAACAATGTTATTTTCAAGTGTCAAACGATTTCTTGATTTTGTTTTTAAATTTATCAGAATGGAGAATCCTTGCTTACAGTTGTAATATGCAGAAAATGGCATCAAAGTTTTTAATGCTGATGTGGACAGTTCTAAGTATTCTTTTTTAATATGTATCCAAAATTTGTCGATATAAGCTTGTTAAAAGTAACTTTAGCTGACTGATGACTTGAAATCTCTATCAGTTGATCATGATTACGGGCACTTAGCTCAGCTTTTGTTACGTCTTGCTCACTGAACGCATTCCCTATCCATACAACCTCACTCATATCCTTAACTGGAATGTAATATGTAAACCGTTCGACCTAAGTTTCGAGATGAGATGATACTAGTAAGGAGAAAGATGAAATGTCAAGGGATGTGGCACCAATACCTGACACTTACTCTACAAACTCTTGAGTATGTGCAAAATTTTAAAAATTTCTGTCTAATCTTTAGACAGAGTTAAAACTTTTTTTGTGGGGGGGCGCCAAAAAACTTAGTCTAAAAAAGGAGTCACGGTGCCTAAAAGTTTGAGAACCCCTGTCCTATACAATAAAGTCTGCATCTTTGCATTTAGGAGAATTTTTTGCAACAATATATAAATACAAGGCAGTGCTTGCATCTTTATATAGATACATTTTCTTGGATATTCATGAGTATAAACTGAAATTCTATGCAATCAACTACAGTAAATTTTAGCAGGGTTGCTTTTTATTGGGGGGGGATATTTTAAATATCTTTAAAAATATATATCGCAAATAAATATAAATCAGGACATTCGACGATTGCATTTCCATTTATTAAATAGCTTCCTCAATTTTATTAGCAATAAACTGGGTCCATGAACCATCCGGCTATATCTCAAATTTTGATTTAAATCAAAATATATTTCTCTCTCCTTGAATTGCAAATGCAATTTCAATTCCCATATATTATTTTCTCAAGTCGTGTAGTGGAAACTCTTTACTAATAATCCTAAATGCAGGGAAAATGTTATTAAAATGCAAATGCGTTTCTGCGCTATTTCACATTCTCTGAATTTATGATGCTCTCAATTAGACTAGTTTATAGAGAATAAAATACTATTTAATGCACTAATTTTGCTTTTCTTTTCTTTTCAAGGCAACCAGGGACGTTTAAAATGATTTTTTGTAATTTTTACCTTAGCAATTTGAAATTTTGCAGGCATTAAAAGTAACACTATAGGTGATGGCACACAAAATTTTAGAGTATTATATTAATTTATTTATGAGATAGAGAGGTTAATATAATATATTAGAAATAAAAAACGGTTAATGAAAATTTTTCAATGCGTTAAAAAATTTGTTTGAAAGCGCTCCATTTTTTATTATTATTTTCTCTAGCCCTTTTGAAACAAAAGTTGGGATTCATCTTGAAATTCGAGAACGAAATATTAAAATTAACCAATATAATAACTTAGAATTACAGTTTTTTTAAAAATCTAGTTAGTTACCAATGTAATAATTTAAAATTATTATTTCTTTAAAACATTAGTTAGTTTTGAGATATTACATTGGTTAATTTCAAAATTTCGAACTCAAATTTCAAGATTAATGCCGATTTTTGTTTCAAAAGGATTAGAGAAAATAATAATAAAAATTGGAGCGTTTTCGAGCGCCTGGAGCCTTAATCATTAACGTTATTTGTCGCTAATATTATATTATATTAACCCTTCTAACTCATAAATAAATTAATATAATGCTCTAAATTTTTGTGTGCCGTCTCCTATAATGTTACTCGTAATGCCTGTAAAATTTCAAATTGAAAAAATTTAAAAAATTCAAATTGCGAAGGTCGCCTTAAAGTTAATATGAATTATTTTCTTAGAATATATTTTATTCGCCACATTTTTGTTGAACAGTCTAGGCACTTTAAATTAATTCTGGATTTGAAACTACGATGAAGGCGAAGGATACAAGGACTGATGCCTAAATTTCCGGTTTGATCTTTTTTTTTTTTTTTTGAAGTTTTCTTCTGGAACTTTTTTTGAAAGTTTCGGTAACGATATACGATCTGAAAGTAGCTCGCCATCCAATACGGTATAATTCTTTACCCTTAATCTACAAGTCAGATATCCTTCCTACTTTTTGGAAGATACAAGACCCAGATTGGTTGGCTGGTTAGTTTTTGTGTTTTATTGGCGCAACTGCACCAAACTCGAGATACAGGATAACTTTTTCAAAGAATTTGATCGAATTACTTATAACCATTTGGATAATGTTTCTTCTTATAACACATATTTAATTTTTCAAAAATTTATTGTATTTTATACAATAGATGCTATGTGACGTAATAAGTCTTTCTTCGAATATCAGTAACAACATTAACTGCATTGATATTTTAACTTAAAAATAGAGTAAAAATTTCGGATTTATTTTCAGCTAAGATTTTCATAAAAACTTGTAAGTTAATTTTTTATTGAACATGTATTTCCAGACATTTTTATTCATATATATAACATTTTTATGATACTCCTTTACCTAATAGAGAGGATATTAAGTAAAAAATACATAGCAAATAAAACAGATAACAAAATTTTATATTTTAAAAGGACCTTAAGGCGAATAGGGACTCTTTAAATGACTTTTTGCAATTTTCACCTTAACAATTTCAAATTTTACAGGCATTAAGAGTAGTGCTATAGGAGATGATATACAAAATTTTAAAGCAATATATTAATTTATTTATGAGTCGAGGGGGGTAATGTAATATAATATTAGCGATAAATAACTTTACTGCAAAAGGTCTCAAACGCTTCAAATTTGTTTAAAATCCCTCCAAATTTTATTACTACTTTCTAAGGCCCTTTTAAAACAAAATTTGGAATTGAACTCGAAATTTGAGTCCGAAATATTAGAATTAATCAATATAATAACTTAAAACAATTAATTTTTTAAAAAAATGTATAACTAGTTTTGAGTTATTACATTGGTTAATTCTGATATTTCGAACTGAAATTTTAAGACTAATCCAAAGTTTTATTTGAAAAGGGTTAGAGAAAATAATAATAAAAATTGAAGCGCTTTCGAATAAATTTTGGGCGTCTGAAACAATTTTCATTGACGTTATTTTTCGCTAATATTATATTATATTACATTAACCCCCCCTAACTCATACTCAAAATTTTGTATGTCTTGTCCTGTAGTTTTACGTTTTAAGCCTGAAAAATTTCAAATTGCTAAGAAGAAAGTTGTAAAAAATCATTTTAAAGGTCCCTGGTTGTTTTAAGATAAAGAAATGGAGAGAAAGAAGCTGTATAAAGTAATTTGTTATACTCGTACTAGTTTTTTCTGTTTTTTCCCTCCTATTTATAATGACAAATTATAATTCTCTTTGTTAATAGTTTTCTTCCCTTTCTGTTAGGATTTGAATGTTTTTCCTTCTTTCCAACACAACAAATTTGATAGAAAATAATATTTTTTTCAATTATTTTATCTACGTTTAGTTTATTTTTGATACCACTAAAAAGGGTATTAAAAATGCCCGTTTTTATCAAAAATATTCCTTTTATCTGAATGTGATGCAGATTAAAGGAGTCTAAACCTTGAAGTCCAAAATTGTTATATTTGCCATAGTGCCTAATTTAGCTAATTTCTACTTGACAAGTAAATTAAGAATAGATTATTAGGATAATTTCCACACTAATTATATATTAATTAGACCCACATCATCTATTACTAATGTTCACAATACCATCAATTACATAACTAATCATTTGAACTACTTCATCTTTAACTGATGGTATTACTTGCTATTTACATTATTCAGCGTTATTAATAAATTGGATTGCTTTATTTGCATTTATTTATTATTTAATCTCTTTGTCCATTAGGAGTTTGTTACAGTGGAAATGAAATCATTACAGCGAGTTAATCGAATCATAGTAATGTTTATGTGCCTTTAAATTAAAATTCAACAAATCAATTATATTTTTCATTGACTTAAAATAACCTTACTGGCCTTAAATCAATCATTTTTAGCCATTTTTTGTTTGTACTTTATATTTGTTACAATTCGGAGCCAATTTTATATAAACTTTAGAAATGTTAAAGAAAAGGGGGTGGGCCTTGTTTGAACAAAATTAGCATACAAATTTGACGCTGATAATAAAATGCAGTAATTTCAAATTTGATTCTTATATTTTTCCAAAAACATTTGATTCCTTAAATATGCTTCATAGTATATTTTTGTTTCATACGAAGGGGAGGAGACATTTTTTTCTGAATTTCGACAATCGATATTTGTCCATGGTAGGTTATTTTGAGAATCCCATGCATAAAACATAAAAATTGTCACCTGAATCGCTCCTCTGAAAAATTTGTTTCCATTCCCGGTGAGGATTTGCCACGGTAAGTTATCTCCTGGAGAAAGAGTTCTTGTCAATAAAATATTAAACACATCTGGGGTGTCCCACTGCATGCATACGGAACGAAAATATCACGTGATATTCTCCATTGCTGTGAAATTTTTACCGATGGAAAATATATAGAATATTATTTAGGAAAAATCATAAATCTTAAAAGAAATTCCGTTGGTGAAAAATTATTTTCTAAATGTTATGATGCTTTAATACATTTATATCTCGAATCTCTATTAATAATTTAAAGTAAAAAAAAATGTGTTAATGTTAGGGCTCGGACCGTTTGATGTATGGCTATGAGATTCGATATAGATATTGTTGACTAAGTATAGATGTTGTATGGCCACAAGATATTGCTGGATGTGTTCAGATATTGTATGGCTATGCAATATTGTTGGCTGTGTACAGATATTGTATGGCTATGAGATATTGTTGTCTATGCATAGATATTGTATGGCTATGAGATATTGTTGTCTATGCATAGATATTCTATGGCTATGAGATATTGTTGTCTATGCATAGATATTGTATGACTATGAGAGTTGATGTATGGCTAAGTATATATATTGTATGGCTACTGTTTGAAGTATGGCTATGAGATATTGTTGTCTATGTATAGATATTGTATGGCTATAAGGTTTGATCTATGTCTATGTATAGATATTGTATGGCTATGAGGTTTGATCTATGTCTATGTATAGATATTGTATGGCTATGAGATTTATCTTATGTCTATGTATATATGTTGTATGGCTATGAGATTTGATGCATATCTATGTATAGATATTGTATGGCTATGAGATTTGACGTATGTCTATGAATAGATATTTTATGGCTATGAGATTTGACATATGTCTATGTATAGATATTGTAAGGCTATGAAATATTGTTGGCTATGTAAAGATATTGTATGGCTATGAGAATTGACATAGATATTGTTTAAAATTTAAAAATATATTATTCGGCGCTACTTTTTTAGAATTATAATTAAATAAAAACTAAGCAATATTTGGCATTTTTAACAATTATTTTCAAAAATATTATTGTGAAATATTTTACGTAATTTTAATTAATATAAAATAAATGAGATTTCGGAGTTAAAAGTAGTGAATTCTAAAATAATTATTAAAAAAAACTTTTCCATTATTTTAAAATTCAAAATAACACGTTTTAATGATGCCTATTTAGTTGATATTTAATACATTTAGGAATATAAAGTTATTTTATACATTTGTTTTACATTTTTTTCAATATATTATGCTGTTGCTTTGAAATTTGAGTAGATTTAATTATTCATCACACATTTAATCGGATTGTTTTAATTTATTACTGGAAACTAAAAATGATACTTCTTTTTTTCATATGATTATATTTTTGTGGACAAAAAAATAAATTATCTTAAAACAATAACTTATTTTCTTTCGATTTTTAATGCCACTGTACAGTAACTTAACTCTAATGTCTGTTATTTAAAGGCCTAAAAATACTTTTTCAAGAAAACATGATAATCAAAATAGCGAGTAAAAAATTTATTACAAACTAAACATAGTCTTACATACCAACTCTCTAAAGAAGGGTGGTAATAAAATAAAACGTTTTGAAGGAAATTAGCTTTTAATATTATAAATTGATAATAACATCGACACAAGCATAAGATTCTTGAGTTCAGGGATGATTTTAAAATGTTCTTAAGAAAGCGAAGAAAATTATATTTTCAAAATACTGCCGTAAATATTTTAAAAAATTGAGTTATTGAATCACAATAAAACTCCTAGAATTATTACAACATTAAATTATTATCATATCAGAACCTGATGTTATTTTGGGAATGTGGAAGACAAAAATAAGTTGGCGAAAAATAAAAAAACAATCGTAGGCGAAAAATTTAAATTTTTATTATTTGCGCGAGCAAGTAAAAAAAAATCAGTTTTTAATAACGCGTTGGCATTGTATTTACAAAATCTCTGATTAAAAAAATAAGTTAATAAACACATCAAATGAAACCTAGAAAATTGATTATATAAAATGAAATAAATAGATAATGTGATATTTTTTTAACAATAAATGTGAGACAAAGATTTTTTGGATCATTTGCAATACTAAAGGGACTCATTCAATGATGAAACAATTAAAATGAATAAAAATATAATTTAATTTGCACTAGCACGTGGTGCTTGGCCGTTCAAGAAATGAGGTTCTGACATGATACATTAAAATATACATATCATGTTCCATTTTAATCATTTTTTTACTTATTTTATTAAGGTTTTATCACTTCGTTTTAAATGCACTTCACGTGAATTTTCATAATTTTTATTGTGAAAGTACACGAATATCTTGAATTTTTTTTAAAGTTTTGTCAAACATGTACAATTTTGCCCTTCTGTAGATTTTTATTACAAACTGCCTTTCTTTGAAAGATCGAAATATATTTCGCTCAATGAAATGATTTAAAGAGAGAGAAAAATTCGTATATTCACTCATTTATTCAATAAAATTTATAATAAGTTTTATTCATTCATTTCATTCATATTTTATTCATTTAGGGCTCATTTAAATTAGCCCTAAATTCGTATTAAATAACTTCAGTGAATTTTTAAAAGTTAAGGAAGATTGAGATCATAATCTTAAGATATTTAATGGGATTATTTTACCCCAAATACTGCAGTACTATTATATATATTACATAAAAAACCCCACTTCTAATAAAACTTTGCACTAATGTAGATTTTTAGCATTAATTTTTCAAACAATTGCAATTTAAAAATTGTTTAAGGAAATAAAATATTCCAATATTAAAATTTATGATTTTTATAAATTTTTTGCTACAAAATCTTTAAAAAAAACATATCCATGATATTAATCTCCTTTTTTGCAGTTTGATAGTTTAGAATAGATGTGTTTAATTAAGGGGGCTCTTTGAAGCAGCTCGAGAACTATTTTTGGGACGGAAATCTTAACTGAAAGTGCACGTTATGAATATTTATAAGAACGAAACTTTTTTCCTTCCTGCAGTGAAAAACTGGATTGTTATATGAATATGACAGTTCCCTTTGCCGAAAATAAAGGATGGATAAAGTTCCATTTGGAATTCTTCACTCGGATTTGTTGCTATATGAACATGACAGTTCCCTTTGCCGAAAATAAAGGATGGATAAAGTTCCATTTGGAATTCTTCACTCGGATTTGTTTGCTCATCTATTATGCAGGTTTCCAAGAGGGATGTTTAATGCAAAATTTCCCGTTCCTTTTAAATATTGAAAAGCAGGAATAAGTATTTTTCGGCAATCTTTTTCCGCCATTTCGAAATTCATAAACTATGCAAATTTTTAAGCGTATCCTTATTATTATATAATTTATTCATGTCATACCTAGATAGAGGGAATTGAACGAAAAAAAATATTTTGTAGTAGATGGTGGGTAAATTGAAATAGTTATTTAAATTTTTATATATGGTTAAAGATATATTATTATTCAGATGTTGTCGTTGTTAATTTCAGGAATAAATTTTATACTAATTATTACTTGCTATAAACAGGGTGTCCCAAAAGATCTTTTACAAACTTAACATGCTGGTCTGTCGTATCATGATGAACAAGATTTACATAGGAACTTGTGTCAGAAAATTCAGACTGAGACCGCTAGATTACGATAAGTGCAGGTTTGATGAGGAGAAAAAAATTATATCGACAGCGGTGTTAATGATTTTTTATACAAAACATCATTACATCACATCAAATATCAAAATTCTCTCCATTCGCCACAATGCACGTTTCACAATGTCGGCGCATGGACATGTGCTGCCGCTATCGTGATCATGACGATAAGATCCATGTTTGATGTTACGGGCGTCTCGTACACCATGGACTTCATGTGTCCCCACAGGTAGAAATCCAAGGGAATCAGGTCGGGGTTATATATGTTTAAAGATATATTATTATTCAGATGTTGTCGTTGTTAATTTCGGGAATAAAATTTATACTAATTATTACTTTCTATATACAGGGTGTCCAAAAAGTTAGTTTACAAACTTAACATGTTGGTCTGTCATACCATGATGAACAGGATTTACATAGGAACTTGTCTATGTAAATCCTGTTCATCATGACTGACTGAGACAACTAGACAACTAGAGGACAACTGAGACAACTAGAGGACAATAAGTGCAGGTTTGGATGAGGAGAAAAGAATGATATCGACAGCGGTGTTAATGATTTTTATTACAAAACATCATTACATCAAAGGAAATATCGAAATTCTTTCCATTCGCCACAATGCACGTTTCGCAACGTCGGCGCATGGCACGTGCTGCCACTTCCGCGATCATGGAGATAAGATCCATGTCTGATGTTACGAGTGTCTCGTTCACCAAAGAATTCATGTGTCCCCACAGGTAGAAAACCAGGAGAGTAAGGTCGGGGGATCACGGCAGCCATTGGACTGCCGATCGCTCTACCGACCCAGTGATTAGAATAAATCCTATCGAGGTATTCTCGAACAGCGTAGCTAAAGTGGGTAGGCACCCCATGTAGCGGCTGGAACGTCACTCATCAGATCCGGCAAAACTCTTTCTAAATAAATGCGATAGGAATTTTCGTCGAGGCGTTCAAGTGAAGGTAAGGACCAATCAACATGCCACTGATAATATCAGTCCAAACGTTTGCCGTGAAACGTTATTGATGGGCATGGACACGTATACATCTTGGGTTTTCATGCGTCCATATGTAAATCTTCATGCGCCATATGTAAATCTTGTTCATCATGTCATGACAGACCAGCATGTTAAGTTTGTAAACGACCTTTTTTGGCACCCTGTATAAATTATTTCAGAAACTCATTGTTTTAGAAATCAATTTTTCGTTAACCTTTGTAGAGAGTTTTAAAGAAGTTTATTCTAGAATTCACGCATTCTTAACTGTCTCCTTTTTAAATGTAATTTTGGATTGAATTAAATTTTTTATGCTTAATTCTTATATAATTTTCAAATGATTTAAATTAGAGTAAAACACATATGCATTAATCTTTATATACTGCATGTATTAATAAAGCGTTGAAAAAAATTGTTTCACGGTGGAAATAGCTTTATTTAATTATCGATAAGACAAATTAAAAGCAAAATAATTAAAAAGTTTTGTATTTTTTTTACGGAACCATATATGGTCTCGTATATAGTACAGAAAACAGTTGAAAAACGGAAAAATTATTATCCGTTGAGAAAGATGAGTATAACGACTCTATGAAAATATTTGTTTCTTAAAAAGTACTTAGTATTACTCTGTTATCATTTTTTGAAAATGAATCACTCGCAATTCAATCCTGTTTTTTTTCCCAACTTGCACAAAAGTGAGGTTATTCCAAAATGTAATAAAATCATAGACAAATTTTGGGGTTTTTACTATTAATAAATATATATTTGATGGATTAAAATAGTTTGAATTATTATGTAATTCTTAATAGGGAAATAAAATTGATTCAAAACTGCAATACCATATATGGACTTATATGCGGTAACGGTTTAAAATATATGTCGAGAAATGCATGTAATTTATCGTATGATGGTCCTTACACTCATAAGGAGATCAATACTACGTTGTATGAGTTGTAAATGATTCATCTTGGCAATGAGATAAAAAAGTAAACATGTTAAGAATCTCTCAAAATTGAAAGTTTAAAAAAATAATTTGCACTATCATAAACTTTATCTTTAAAAAGTGTTGTTATTTATTCTATTGCTTAATCATATTTCATTCGACTCTATAAAGATTTTTCTATACTTAAATATTCAAACCATCTTGAATATAAACAGCGTGGGTATTTCAAGTGATATCAAGTCCATATCATGTCCATCTATATCATCGAGTCCCATATCATGTGTGGATAATAAAGTATTGTTTCAATACAATATCAGTAAAATTTAATGTTATGAACAATTTTCATTTAAAATACACAAATTCCTTTTACAAAGTATCAATAGTGGATTTTTTTTTCATGCTTCAATAACCAATATTTTTCATTGGGTTGGGGAATAAGTTCGCAGCGTTTTTACCGAAGACTTTTATTTGAACAAAAAACAATAATTATATCAACAAGTTTATTAATTATATATTCGCCGTTGCTGTTTACAACCTATTTCCACCTCTCGACCAATTTGTTGATGCCATTTCGCCAAAAATCGCATGGTCTGGTGTCAAAGAAGTTGTAGAGCCTGTTTTTATGGGACTCTTTGTTATCGAAGGCATCCCTTCATATGGTTTGAAAAGGAGCGCAAAAACTGGTAATCGGTAGGTGCAAGTTCAGGAGAATACGACGAATGTTGAAGGACCTCCCATTCGAGCTCTTGGAGTGTGGCTTTGACGACTTGTACAACATGGGGCCTGGCATTGTCGTAAAGGAGTATAGTTTAACCATGTCGATCAGGTCTTTTCAGTCATTCACGTGGTGTAGCTGGGCGATGTAGAGCTCCTTGTTGACTTTGGAATTATTTTCGAGCATTTCCCAGTGAGCCATGTCCTCCCAGCCCCACCATTGGTGGGGCGGGTCATCGACGTCAAAGTCGTCATTTTTGAACTTTGCAAACCATTTTCGTGTGTAGACTTGCCTATGACATCTTCTCCATACACTTCGAAAATGTCTCAGGCTACTTCGGTAGCTTTTTGACCTCAAAGTAAAGCAATTTAGAGCAAGTGTCGAAAATATTGATTTTTGCCACCTGGGTATTAGATTTCTAAAAACTAAAAAAAAAAAATGAAATAACTTAAAAATACAGTTAACGTAGTTAGGTAGAGCAGAAAGTGTTCTATCGAATGAATACTTACCCTTTGCCAAACAGTAAACAAATCGTTGTAAAATAAAAGAAATATAAAAACCCCATGAACTTATTCCCCAACCCTATACTTGGCATACTATTTTTAATTCAATTCATTAGGATTTTAGACTATTCAACAAAATTACTGTATGATCGAATCCTCTCTGACTATATACATTTTTAAACAAAATTTCCAATTTTTTAAAATCATAAATGTAGATTATTTAATGTTAAAAAAATCTTTGTTATTTTTTTATTTAAGCAAATGTTGTTATAAAAAGTTAAAAAATACTGTTAAAGATACTACTGTTCTCAAGTAGTTATCGAAATTTTGACATTTTCTCAAAAAACAAATCCTTTCGACACGCTGGAAATGTAGATTCCTTTAAATTTAAATCGTTATTTTGCATCATAAATATTTGATTTTACCAAGTGTCAGAATTAGAACCATGGGAATAACTTTTCAGTCCCTAACTTCTAAGGTACTGCAGTTACCGAATAACCATAAATAAAAAAGCTGTTTGTCTAATGATTTGCTAATTTTGCTAATTCAATTTATTTTTCTTTCTTCAATGTTAAGAAAGTTATAGTGAAATTTTAATCAACCAACCTCACCATTGCCACCAATCCAAACTATATGGACTATTTTCAAACTCAACAGAGAGTTTTACATTTATAACAAATTCCAAGTTGAAATTGAAACAAAATTACTCCAGTTATATTATTCACGAGATATCATGAACATTGTGTTATACGTATACATAAATAAGGATGGTTTTTGATTGTAGGAACCATGAACTGTAAAAAACTGAAGAAATTTCTCCGAAGTCTTCTCATGATAATTGTTGGAAGATATAGTCTTCCTATAAGGATCTACCTAAACAAATCTAACAAAGTGGATCAAAATTCGTAAAAAAGTCGTAAAATCATCTTTTGAGTTGTTAAATATTCAAAATATTTCCTCAATTGATACTTATCACAAAAACAAACCACTCTTGAAAGAACGAAGAGATGGAATTTTATTTTACTGAATAAAATAAAATCCATTTACTTCCGAATCAAAAGTAATTGAATGCAACTTTTTTTTATTGAATTATTTTTCACTTTAGAGTTCATGTCATTAATAATGTTCCCAATGAACCGAGTAGACATTTTGTACGACGCTTCGTTTCATACGTTCAGGGACAAGTCGTCTCTTGAAATAAGGTTAATAAAAAATGCCCTTTACTGTAATTTATTGCTCCAAAATGTCGGCCACACTTTACATCATTTACTTAAATAGACTCTGATACAATATTCCATTTCCTTCTTGACCTCCATTTGAATGGAAGTCAGAGGAAAAAAGAAAATATTATTCGGATGCAAAATATGTCATGGTATGACAAATGAGAAAGTCATGATGTTGCTATGGAGCTATTTTACTTATTTTTATTTCAGTTTTAAAGATCACTTTGGTGATATACTATGTTTATATATAAATTACTCTTGCAACGATTTAATCTTTTGGTCAGCTAATTAAAGCTGATAAATTAAAATAAAATGTCTATGAAAAGCCGTTAATTGCAATAGCAACTAAAATTCAAGTATAAAATATTGGTTATGTTTACATACAAAATCCAGAAATGTATTTGGAATAAACAAAGGTATAGAGTATGTAAAAACATAGGCTAATGTGTTTATGTTTATTAAAAGGATGTCAAATAATTCTGTTCCCTTTTTTATACCTATTAAAATGCTCCATCATTTAAAAAAATAAAGGGAAAATAATGATTTCTTAACTTATAAAGCATTGCTCGCTTTAATTTTGAAAAAAAAAGAACGATTGGGGCAGTGGATTTAACATCCAAAGACTCATTATAAGTAAAATTGCTTTTCTGTGCTAATAATATGTCATTAAGTTTAGAACGAGAAATAAAACTTTCACACAATCGCTGTATAGAATGAAGTTAATTAAAAATATGATTATTTTATTTGGAACGCCCATTTAGTAATTTTATTTTCCATAAGTTTGTTTAAATTCTTGCTAATGTTCTAGTTCAGCTCAAAAAATGCCAAATCTAAATGATAATTCATCAGAATTTAGAGAGGACTCTAATCATCAAATGTTAGTATTGGCTAATGGAAACGTGAAGACTCAAGTTTGGAAACGACTAATGCTCCTATCAATGTAACAGCATCTTTTTTAAAAAATTCTGCGGCGATATTTCTCAATATTATATTGAATTAAACAGTTAAGAATTCTAAATTATTTATCTTAACGATTAATTCATTAATCTAAATTTCTACTTAAATATGCTCAACACTCGCTCTGTTCTAACATAGGTTCAAACCAAAGCAATTTGTCATACATATAGTAAATTGATGAAATAAGACCTAAAATCATTACATTTTAAATTTGTAGAACATTCTGAATCTTGCATTCGTCCGATATCGTTCCGATATTTATTAAGTAATTGAAGCCTTCCATTGTAAAAAAAAGTATGACAAAATGGAAAGCGTGAGAATACAATTTAGTTTTCATTCGCATTGAATGTTTGATTTAAGTATAATTATAGATTTAAATGATTTTGAAGGATAAATATTATTTATGCATTGGCATCAACATTATTTTCAAAGAAATAAAGTCTTAGATATGGGAATTAACTGCTATGATTAACTATGTAAATGTGCGTAGGAGCTTTGTCTCCATAAAATATGCTCCTTAATTATTCTTTTTCCCCTACGCTATCCTAATAATGCATAAAAAATAAACTGTAAGATAAATAAAAAAAATCTTATTTTTATAGTTTAGGTTTTTTTCCGATGCATTTCAAATTTCATTGCATTAACTAAAATATTAAGCACACTATTTTCATAATACATCGACAATTATTTAATAATCGGATAAATTTGGTTTCTTTCTAAAATTATTTTCTATAAAATGTCTCACTAGGTTGCAATATATTCAAAATATCCATTTGCTAACGAGGAATTCCAATTTTTTCCTCTTATGAATGATTATACTATTATTTTGTATTTATTGGTTGCATTTGTACGGTCATAACAATTCACAGATGGCTGTTTATCAATATTATATCTGAAATAAGGAGAGCGGAATCATCAATAAGACTATAACTCTTACCAATGGCAGAAATTCTCTAATATCCCTAATCCTCACTGGATGTCTGGATACTCTAATAGGATTAGAGAACACAAAAAAATCTTATCTAAACATTTTAAAGGGGTTATAAGAGTTCACGCTAATTTAGCAATTTATTGGCTTGTATTTCCAAATACTGTAAGGGTTATAGCAGTATTCGAGATTACAGGCAATTATTTGCCTTGATATTGATAAATATTTTAACCGCTACAAAATCCTTTTAATCTCTGCCGATAATTTAAATGAATCTTTCCTGAATGATATTAAAATTACAGTGTTATTTTATGCGACAAGAATCGTATCATTTGAAATTATTAAATTTACTATCGTTTAGGATAGATAAATTCTAAGACAATTTTTTAAACATTCAATCAAAAATTCTTGAATATTTTGAAAATTTAAATTGTAATTTTATAATTAATATTTTATTATCATTAATTTTATAATTAATATTTAATTGTACTTAAAACAATTTATTGTTATAAAGAAGTCTATGTTGCAAAACAGTGTAAACCCTTTTTTAAAAATCAATTATTTAATTTAATAATATGTTACTATGAAATCAAAAAGTATAAACAAGCGATTGTAATTAAAATATAATAAGACATAGATAAAAAAGAGAGGATAAAAAGATAAAGAAGGTTGGGATATTAGTGGAAAAAAATTAATCGAAACCAGCGAAAGTGAAAAACATATTACTAGTTATATTACGATCTATTATTGCATTAGATATAGAAAACTATAGAAATATAGGAAATTACTTTTAAATTTTTTTGAATTTTCGAATATCATATAAGATCTGAAAGTTCTTATGAGAAAATTCCTAATTATATAACAAAATATTAAAATTAAATTTTGTATAATACATTCCACTTTTAGATTTTCAGTTATCTTTTATAGAGAGAAAGTGTATATTATTTATCCTTTGGCAACTAAACTGTATATAACAATATAAAAAAACAAAAATATATTATTATATTACTTGTACTCATGTTTGTCACAACCCCGATTTCTAAAAACGAAGAAATTGTTTATTCAAATTAAATATCCCCTTAAATATTTGTTATTTATAAATCATCCTTTATATGCCATTCATTTTAAGGAAATAACCTTGATCCTTGACGCAAGAAAAAGAAAATTTTACTCGTTGATACCGTCAATTAGATATTAAATCCAAATATTCACCTTACAAATATTCGCATTATCATGGAAACAAAGATTGTAAGATCGATCCCGTAAAAGCCTGTCATAATGTAAGATATATTATACTTAACATTAATCTCTTTAAATATTGTTTACGAAAACTCTGGAAAAGAAATTCATTTCTGTTCAGCGTTTCCAAATAAGTTGCCTAAGTAATAAACCGGTTTGAAGGCATATATTTGACCTTTCTAGAAGAAAAAAAATCTTTTTTCATAAGATGGATGTTTTAATATTTCTGCAGCTTTTTTTATGTGCATGCCAGTGGGTGTTCTTAATCTTGAAAGCTATGCAAAGTTTAAATTTAAATTTATGTTTAGTTTTTTTATTAACATTGAAGGCAAGAAATGAAATAAATCAACTACACATTCAGACAACTTTAATAAGATGATTCGCAACCTGGTCTAAACGTGTTACAAGTCGTTATTGTTGTTTACATAAATGGAGACTATCTATTTCCATCAAGATTTAAACTAAATTTTCACATATAATGAGGGTATTTTTAAAAGATATTTGATACATGAAATCTAAATGCAATTTAAAAATCTAAATTGTAATTTACGTATTACAGCCTCCATTGCAGTATACAAACTAAAAAAATAATCCTATCATTTACAGTTTTTTTTTAAATATTTAAAGTAGATATTTACTTCTCCAAATTCGGATCTAAAGTCATGTGAATTGGTCTTGTATTAGGTGAATAATTATTAGGTGAATAATTATGCATCGAATTACTTTTCCGACCACAAAGGGTTAAAATGAACAATGCTATCATATTGTTTACTTGTCTCATAAAGACAGGACTTATCTCCTTAATATTTGTTCCATTTTCATTATTTTTATAGTTAAGTGATAAATAGTTAAAAAAAGGAACTAAATTAGAGTGAATGTATAAAAATAAATACCACATGCACGTGAATAATTGATAATTATCAAGTTCTTTTACTAAAAATATTAGAGAAAGGCTTCGATTTTTTGTTCTGTGATTTTTTTTATCACTGAGTACTTAATGTTGAAGATGATTATGATGAAATACTGATTTTCATATAGAAAATGTTATGTCTTCTAAATAGTAGTAACATTCATATTATGTCACGATATCCACAATTTTTTCATACTTTATTTACTTACTTCTTTTCGGAGAATATTAAGACTTAAATACTTCAGTATCTTATTAAAAATATCTAATAATTAGTTTCAAAGAATAGAAATGCTTGTAATAACTGAAAGTTTATTTCAAATTTTAAATTGCGTTATATACAATATTTGACTAACTTTTACACCGTCTACCTTTTTTGCATTAAATTTTTTAAGAATATGTAGTTTTCGAATAATCTTGGAGGTAGAATTCTTGCCTTAAAATATTGTTACAAATATTAAAGCCTTTCAATCTTATTGATTACAAACTCTTTTTCTTTCTTTTAAGTTGCAACTCGAATTGGATAGAAATAAATATTTTTTTAAAAAAAGCATCTTGAAGAAACTTATTAAAAGTTATTATTTGAATATAACTCAATAATTATAAAAGTAAAAGAAATGCAGTAATTTTATAAGAATAACAGTGGAAATCTTGGAAAACATTGCAATGAATGAAGAGAAATTCTTAAACGCATACTTCTATAAATGTTTCGTTAAACAAGGCATAATGAATGTCATCAAAATTACTGTCGATAATAAAAAAGAGTGTTAGAAACAGAAACATGAACTTTAGATAGAAGGGAATTGTAATCACTTTTCTAAATATTTTTATTTATTCTGATTGTTTCTGAATGCTTAATGAGATTTTGCTTAATTATAGGATTTTTTCAACGTCTCAAGTGATTAAGTTAAATTTTCTCCGTTTTGTAGCGTATTGATAAAAACAAAACTCGGTTCTTGGGAAAAATAACTTTACTATCTACATTTTTAAAGTTTATAATCCACACCATGATTTTTTTGAAAATATTATACATTATTATAACCATTTATTTAAAAAAATTCATAACCAGATTTAAACATAAAATAGACTAAAATGTTATTAAGAAACGAACTCATAACTGATAATTAAGTTTGAAAAATATTATGTTTTATTTGTAAATAAAGTTTACAAATTCTGCTTTAAGTAACTTGAAATATTCATTCACACAGATTTAAAATTGTATCCTTAAGAAACTAAATTTAATTCATAGTCATATGATACTGTTGCACATGGTACTTTAACAGTAAAATGTAAAGTAGCTTCCATCACGATGACTATTGGATTCATTTCCTGCAGAGCATCTGAATGGATTAATTGTACGCAGAACGGATATTGCATTCAGTATCAGGATCCTGAATATACAAATGAGAATAAATGTAGAATGATTAATGATGACTCAAATACATGCAATAGAGAGCTGAATTAGCCGAAAGCTTTTATGTTCAGGAAATATTTATTTGAAATGTATTTTTATTCCTTAAGGCGTTACGTTTTGTTTATTTATTATTAGCTGTTTTAATAAAAAAAGTTTAGACAACGTGAAATTTTATATAAAATATGGGATTAATTCAATAGAGAATAAAATACTTCTACCACTCAATAAAAAATACTGATAGTTGTATATATTAAAATATTTTCAGTTACATCTTCATTTAAAATAAAGTAAGTAAAATTGTTTATTTTTTGATATTTATCAACATAAATAACTCACACGGTGTTAAAATATATTCTTACTATACATCTACTCAATTGTATCAAATGAAATGTACTAATTTTGAAATTTTGCAATATATATTCATAAAAATATGATGAGCAATTTAATTTTATGGAAAGATTCTGTTACTTTACATCTAAATATAAATTTGTACCTGTGAATTAATTTTTCGTGAAGGTGCTACTAATATACTTCAGATTATTAAAAACTCTTTTATGTTTTAACTTTCGATTTTAAAGACTTTTTTTATTAATTCCTTAATTTTTTCTATAAAATTTTTTTATGAATTCTGAAAGTAAAATGCAAAATATTAGTTCATAAATAATATTATTTAACAATTAAAAAAATTTTGACAAAAATATAATTTTTGAATGTTTGTTACGAAACTTTTTTTCATGTCTGATATATATAAAATTAAATTTCAAGAAAATAACTTGATCTAATTTGAAAACTATTTTATGAGCTTTGAATGCTATATCTTCGTTAAAGGAAATATTAAATATCAAAATTAAAATCCTGATACTCTTAAAAAAATGTGTTAGTTAACATGATGGACTTTTTTTTACCAGAAAAAGTTAAATACTTCAGATAGTTAGGTTTTAAATTAAACTAATGAAAATATATAAAGAGGTTTTCAATAATATTTCTATCAGTTTTTAAGGAAATCATTTGGATACAGAAACGTGATATTTGAGTTTTTATGAAGAATTGAAATAAAATCAATCTTCTAACATTTGATATAAAACAATGAATGAATGTACTGATCAGGACAAATGTACTAATACACAGCATAATAAAACATCACCGTTGAAATCCGAAAATTCTTTGCTTAAGGAGAAGCATTACTTTAGAAAATCCATTCTAGTCTTCTTATCGCAGCTTAACGTTAAAACCTTCTAATCACCACTATTATTTACTCATTAAATATTGCCTCGTGCTCCCATGAGTATCCTGTAAACCAGTCAAATCCGAAGGTAAATCTTCTCATCTAAGAGGAAAAAAAGAAATTCTACGTATCAGGAGTTTCAAGAAATTCACATTCAGTAAGAAAAAATTATACCTTCTATATATTTTTTGAATCGAATCAATGTATGTGTAATTTCTGAAAGAGAAGGCGTTGTTATTTACATCTCACTTTTGTAACTGAGTTAATGACCAAACATTCTTCAATAGAAAATTATCAGCTTGATCATTGATTAATTTTTATTCCTATCAAATTTTTCAAACTACAAATCGCCTTTTTTAATCACCTTAATTCCTTTCTATATTTTAAAAGAAATATATATCTATTTTTTAAGAAAATATTTTATTTATATTGATCCAATGTTTTTTTTAATTCTTTGCTTTAAGGTCATGTCTGAATCTATTGAATATTTTAAATGTGAAAAATATCTTCATGAATATTCATTTACCAGATTTAAACGTAATAAAAAAAATAAACGTGTCAGTTTCTTAAATAAACTATAATGATAATAGTACACTAAATAAACATTAATTAAAAAATTCGAATGTCTTACTAGATATTTAAATGTATAAAGGTTTAAAACAAAAAATTCATTGTTTTATACCATATAAGATTTTTCACTCAGAAATATATAAATTTTTTTCAAGCGCTTTCTTTTCCACGCTTTTAATTATTAATAGAGTGAACTAATAGTATAAGCATATGAATTTTTTCTCTGATCTAGGATCAAATAATTTTTTTCTTCAAATTTTAAAAGAATACACTGAATACAAAACAAATATATTTAAACAGCTCGTAATTAAAATTGAATGCTTCATTGAAGTAGATTAAAATAGTTTTTGAAAGATTAAATATTATTAACGAATTCTTTTAAATGTAATTATTATTATTTTTTAAAAAAGAAAAGAATGACCTAATATACGAAACAGTAAAAGAGTTAATGAAAAATCCATACGAAATACAAACGTGAAGTTTTACCCTCAATTTTTTACGACTGGGTTATAATGGCAGTTTGGAAACTAATTTTTGTTTCGTATATAGGATGACATTTATGAAACTAAACCAAATTTTGTGGAGCATTTAATGATCTATCTTTTATCGATTTAGCGTCCTAAATTGAATTATCCTGTAGAAATAAATAAAAGCTACTATGAAATAAAAGGAACTGTGGACCGAAACCTAGATATAAATTTAGAATTAGTTCTGAGAATATGAGCTGATAAAATAGGTTAAGAACTAAACTTCTAATATTCCATACCTTTTGCCACGTTTACCACGTAGTATTAAAATGAAATAAAAATAGTTTTTTTAAAAGCTAATATTCGAATGTGCTCAAAAGCAGATTTTATTTTTATAATTTTTAAAACTCAGTTTTAAATTTGATTTATTATTATAAACATTATCAAGATTTAAGATGATTTTTTGATAAAATTCATTGTTAGGTGGTGCCAGTAATGTGCTATCAAATTTAATTAATTAAATTTAATAAAATTTTAATTTTATGAGTATATTAATAATGTCATTGGCAATAAATAAGTGTGCAAAAGGTCAAACTGATGTTTGTACACATTAGAAATAAATTAAAATTTCGTTTATAAATCATCATTCTTAAGAGCGCGAAACAAATCATATTAGGTAAAAGCACATTTAATAAAAACATCTATGAGGTTATCATTAGTTTTCAGTAATGTATAATAACATGTGTGACCAAGGAACACCAAAATATCAAAAAAAATACACCTGCTAGTTTAATTGACTTTGATTACAATATTTCAATATTTGCAGTTAAATTTCCTTTTGTTGGCAAAATAATTTTATTGAAATGTACTAACATTTTTTTAGAAAAAAGTATTTTGTCTAGATTTGTTGAAAATTATTAGGCCTAAAAGTTGAAAATTATTAGGCCTAAAAAATCCTAAGTCCTCTAACCTTTCAATTTTTGATATCTCAGATGCATTATATATATTTTATGAAACCCAAAGTTTTTGAAATTTGTATGATAAAAATTCAAAGTGACCCTTTTAAGTTCATTAAAGAACAATTTATACTTTTCAAACTTTCTACTTCTTATCTAATTGCTGAATTTACAATTTACTACAATCATAGTCATTAAATTATAAACTTTAATAACTGTAACAAGAGTGAATGTTTTAAAAAATATTTCTGGAAATATTCTAATCCAACTAATTTTAGATTTCTGAATGTCAGATTTCTCAAATTAAGAAGCATATGAGTAAAGAATTTAAAGAAATATTTCAAAGATATAATCATATATCATTGAGATTTTATAAATAATTCTGTATTTATAAAGGACAAATACGATATGGACGATGTGTTGTTTCAAAATACAGTTTACAACTTTGATTCACATTAAAATTGACACTATTTTTTTGACTTTGTGTAATATTTGCTACAAAAAAACAATAAAAAATCGAAAATTGATCTCAGATTTACATTTCCATTGTTTCAAATATGTAAACAAAAAGTGAACCGTAAACAACAAATACCTTGCTTGCATTTCGTATCATAAAATGGGTAAAATTTATGAGAGTCTATGATTATACATTAATTAACATTCCCGGTCACCACAGAATTGTCATTGAAAAGCTCAAATTCAGATAGAAGCTTCAAATGTGTTTTATACTTTGTAACTTTGTTTTCTTATGTTCACTGTGCATTAGAATGTTCCTAATGGAATTATTCCAAAATGTTAGCTGCCTGTTCATCATTCTGAACCAAGATTCTTTCTTTAGAATAAATAGTATTGCATTTTTCAAATTGGAATTGTTTTTTACTAATACCCTTAACCAATTTACACAATTTGCTGTTAGAAGATCTTGAATCTAGACCGGCACAAAATTCATTCCATCTGTCTCTCTAGGATAGTCTCACCGGTGCACCCATGGTATCAAAGTAAGCGCCCTGGTGGCTCCCTGGGTCAGGGCAGTAGTAGTATACGTGATCAAACTCCTCTTACCCGATTTCTTAATGACCATCTATTATCAATGACTTTTGTCGGAGGTGCTATACAATTCGAACTAATGCACTAAATGTTCTTTTGCTCAGGCCTTTCTTCGTTACATTTTATCTTGTCTGTTCTTACCAGGCAGAACCTGGTTCATGATCCTACTTTTGGTGCTGGACCTTCTCAGGGTGAAGGAATTCATGGACTTGATCTATTTCTGCTGGCCAGGGGGATGAGAAACAACGACAACCACGTTTCTAATGTTCACATGATGCATTATCATAACTGTAGCATGTATAGTAACTATCCATGTAATCAAAATGCTAGCGAACTTTGATAGCGCTACCTATTTTTATAATCTCTAAAATATATATGTTATTAAATATTTTGCACAATATTCCACGTTATCTTAAATAAAACAAACTATTAAAAAATCACAATTGTTACTATTCAGTTTACAGGATAAAATTTTTAAATATAATTTCTATCCTAATGGGCTTTATTAAAAAATTTCTTTTAAAACCTTATAGTTCTAAATAATTTTTAATAGTCCAAAATAACTTTATGGTCAATTAAAGAATGTTTAAATGTCAATTACAACTAAATTATTATCTTTGAAAAAATAACTATTTCTTATCATAATATGAATTAAAAATATATTTTATGAGAGAATATTTGCAAAACTTATTGTCAAAATGCTTCAAACAAAAAGACTTGGAAGTAACTGTTTTGATTGATTTAGCGGTATGATATTCTTAGTTAATAGCTTATTGTCAGAAATTGCGCCAATTCGATGACATTATCATCATTTGGGTTAATGGAAATGAATTACGCATATCGCCAAATTTCGATTTCGCTTTCATCCATAAATACGAATTAGATGAGCGAATGAAATGCATTATGTATGAGTCATAATATTAATTTCCGTAAATCAATTAGTCACATTAGATGATTGTTCTAAAAATTAGTAAAATATGCAATTTCAGTTAATGAAGTTTTCAATTATTCATTTCACCATCATTTTGAACAACTTCTGAAATATGATCTAGAAATATTTCATTGACTTATGAAATCGAATCCCAAAGCTTTGATAACGCAGAAAATTGCAAACAAGGTGCATAAATTGAACCCTCATTTAATTAATGACATGAATCTCAGAAATATAAAGCTAATAGTGTATTCGCTATCTTACTTTTTGCCTTTTTTGCGTAGAATTGTAACTGAAGAATGATTTATGGCTAAAACATTTTAATAACTTTTTCCATTCTAATAAAGGACTTGGTTTATAATACATTATCGAAATTTTCTTTAAAATCTGAACCTCTGTCGTGAAACAGGTATTAATATGGAAGTATTATAATTTGTATAAACAAAAAATTAGCTAATGCAGAATGCTCTAGCTTACAATCTAATTTTTTTTTTTTTACTTTTTCGTATGAGAAGAATGTATATTTTCATATGCGAAGATTATATATTTTAATATGCGAAGAATATATATTTTCATATGCAAAGAATATATATTTTCATATGCAAAGAATTTATATTTTCATATGCAAAGAATTTATATTTTCATATACGACATATATTTTCATATGCAAAGAATATATATTTTTATATACAGGTAATATATATTTTCATATACAAAGAATATATATTTTCATGTACAAAGAATATATATTTTCATGTACAAAGAATATTTATTTTCATATACAAGTCATATATATTTTCATATACGAAGAATATATATTTTCATACACAAGTTA
>JAOUZG010017399.1:3899319-3912011 GCA_026289955.1 Argiope argentata
ATAAAAATAAATAAAACGTGGGAATTGGATCAATAGGTAAAGAAACCTTTTATAATAAAGTTATTACGCACTAACTTGAAATAAAAATTATGAAATTCAATTTAGATTTTAAAATATTTTTGTGGGATGGCCTGGTTGGTAGAGCGTTGGACTCGTTCTCCTTAGGTTACGGGTTCGAAGCTCACCGGCCAAAAGACTCCCGAGTGTGTGGCGATTGGCGCTCGTTAAATCTGTTCGTGGTCGCAAAGTCCTCCATATCGAGAGTAATATCACTGGGGGTGCTGGGTCAGAGTTGATCGTTCTCTGTTTCAGGTCTAAATTACGATATGAGATGAATGAATGAATTTGCATGAATGTAGTCCGCCCCCTAAAAAGGGTTGTGACGTGTGTGTAGCTAAGTCGTACTCTTGGCCCTAGATGGCGCTACTTGCAAAAACAAGAGACGTATATACCCGGCTTAAAATCTGCTGATTTATCAGCAAGGCTTGTCCATGGCAAGTGCCAAAAGTAACAACAACAACATATTTGCTTGCTTTTCTTTTTTTTAATTTTTTATTTGTTTTCTTTTTTAAAAAATATGTCTTCAGTTTTTGCAGATTTAATTTGTTAATGTATTTTTTTTTATTAATTTCTGAATTTTCTCACCACAACTGGATTGTATGCCAATTAATTAAGTTTTAATAGTGTATTGATGCCCATTATCATGATTGCATGCTTACTATTTAAATTTGTTTCCATCAACCGTTCCCGGAAAAATTCACACCCGATAGAAATCTCAGTGAGCTGGCTGATCTTGACTTTATTAAGTCAGTGTTTAACTGCCTTAATAAATACAATCTATAACGCAAAAATCGATGCACCAGGAAGCAGTCATCCAATAGCTTTGAAATTTCATATGCATGAGTATTTTGACCAAATATGCAAATGACTGAATTTGTGTATACAATGAATGAATAGTTTGATCTCCAGCGCATCGGAGCTACACATCCAGCAGATGTATATAAGGAGCAGTTCTTCAACGGTTGTTAAAACTTTCGGTTTGATCGCGATTCAGGTTACCTTTCAGCAACTTAAAAAATACCTCGCCTCAAGGTTCGTGCTCATTACGAGCAACTGTCAGAGTTTGACAGAAGTACTATCATTGGATTGAAAGAGGTCGGCTGGACAAATCGGAGAATCGCTCGTCATTTGTATTGAAGCAAAGAGGCTATTAGAAGATGCTGGCAAGGATGGGTGGAAAATGGCTGATTTCAGCGTCAGGTTGGTAGCGGTCGACCTAGGGCCACAACAGATCGTATGGACAGTGATTTTCCGATCAGCTGTCACAGAGATTTTTTCATCTCTATCAACCATCAGACGTTCAACCCAAATACATGTGTCCACCATGACCATTCATAGACTGTTGAGACAGCGAAATCTACGCTCGTGCTGACCGTTACGTCTCCTGCCACTCACACCTGTACACTGCAAAGCCAGATTACAGTGGTGCATGGCTCGGTCAAGTTGCTCTAGCATGAAGTGGTGTTAGAAATTTTTGTGTGCAGAAATGATAAATCAAAAGCATTTTGAGCCCGACAGGTGAAATTCAGTATATGGAACTATCACAAAATTTGTCGATTTGCATCAAGTTTTGACCGAGATCTATCCACAGCAAGTCTCTCTGGTTGTTCCAGAAAAACTGAAATCTGTAGGTAAACAAATGAAAGAACAAGGTAATTATAATTTTATAATCTAATTAACAAATAAAATGTGCTTCTCATTTGTTAAAATAAATATGTAAAACGATTGACTTTCTGTCAACGGTTTGTGAGTATGCAATTTTGCATAATTGTAGACACAATAATTAATAAACACAATGATTTGCATCAATAAATTTTCGGTTGAAATTTCGTGTTTAGAACTGTAGTTTATCGCCAAATTTGGCGGTCATCAATTGGCAAACAGGTATTTACATTAATCTTGCAATCATGCTATAAAACTACTAGATTAATACCAAAATCATTGAAGAAATTCGAGGTTTTATTCTAATTTTACAATGATATGAGGGAATATAGAGAGGATAAGAACTATGTTACAGATTATGTGAGAAAATTTTGGAGGATGACAAATTCCTTTCATCAATACAATCTCACATATTTGCAATTGAAGATGCTTACTTAAACCTCGAAGATAAATTAAGTTTATATCATGTAAAAGCCCTTTCTATAAAATATATTATTTTCATTTTTTAATTTAAAAAAAAGCACGTTTTTTATTTACAGGGCACCAGGGAAAAATCACCAAAAATTCTAATTCGCCAGTAAAAAAACCGCCAAAAATTCTAATTCGCCTGTAAAAAATTGCCAAAAATTCTAATTAACCAGTGAAAAATCCCCAAAATTGCAGAATTCTGCTAAATTTCCTACAGCAATTTTAAGCAAAAAATCACCAAATAATAATTCTGCCAAATTTCTTTGCCGATTTTTCATTGTCACATAGCTAACGAAAATGTGCACAAATATATTAAGAAACGGCACCAATACTACTTCCTAATAAAATTTCATTCAAGTTCTTTATTGCCATTATAAGGAAATTTAATTTTCTTTTTCCGGAGTTAAAAGTTACAATAATATCATCTCAATTTCTTTTGTAGTACAGAATAACTTATTTTAAAAGATAACATTTAAGAAAAGAAAACAAATCCAGAGAAAATGAATTTTAAAGTAATATTGTTATTCTTTAAACTATTTTTATTACTGATTACATATACAACATTTCCACTACAGTCATGGAACTACAATCATATACGAACTATTTAAAAATTGAAATGTTTTCCTTATTAACAAATATATTTAAATATCAGCTTAATATTACCTAATTATGTTGCAAATATATTTAAAAAAATCGAACTCAAAAAGTTCTGCCAAAAGCACTTGTATATCCGATCGGCAAGGTATCCTATTAACTGTTATTGAAATTATTGTCATCTAAGTGCAAGATTTTGAAAATTAAAGACTTTTATATGACTTTTATTCATATTTAAGAAAAGAATAATTTTCAGCGGTTAAGCAATTATAATAGAATAATTCAAATATAAATAAACTGAATTTTAATTAATTTATAAGAATGTTAATTCAGTTTTCCCTCTCTTCAAGTTAAAACTTTTTGTATTAAAATGGAAAGAAATGTTTTAAATAAAATTAACGATAAAAATATTTTTCATCGTAACTCTCTTTTACTATAGGGTTTTTCGTTTGCTCTACCTTTTTTGCCTAATCGATTTGTTTATGACCATCTTTATTATACAACACTTTATTTAAGTTTTTTTCCTCTTCAAGAATTTGAATCAAAATATTTATCACTTATTAACACTCAATAACACTTCTTCTTTCAATTTAAAAATGATGAAGTTATTAGAATGAGTTAATAAGTTTGAATTTATTAATAAGTATAATGAATGTTCATCAAACTATTTTGGAAGTGGAATTCTTAAGCGTTTTTTATTATATTAAAAATATAGTTTGTAAGCTTATGGAAATTATGCTTTTTTTTAATCAAATGCCTTATTTTGCAATTTAAATGGCATTCATGTGTTGACATCAATATTCTGTTTCGATTTAAAACAGAATAATAATTAAAGAGACTTTAAGTTTAAAACAAACTGTTGTTTTCATGTTTGATAAGCATAAAATAGTTTGCTATGAGGAAATTTAATGTGAAGTATTGTCCGGAAAGTACTTACGTTGAGTCATAAAATGGAAAATATTTTGCATCATTTGAAGAGCGAAAATTATAACAAAAACTTAATTTAAAATTCAAATAAAGTTCTATTAATCCTTAAAACACTTTACCTTAATGGTGTTTAGTGATTAACTTCCGCTTACAATGTTTTATAACCGTTTAATTAACATTCCTCCTACTCTTCATTACATATTTTAGGTCTTTAATGTTATTTTGATCAGAATTTGCAAATTGATTTCAAAGAAAATAAATGTCAATAATTAATATGTAAATTGATTTGAAAGAAAATAATTGTAGATAATTAACCACAGGGGTTATAAGCGGACATTATTACATTAAATTAACGAGCTTTAAGTATAAAAAGATAAATAACCAAGAATTTTTTTGTATATTAATGTGTGAAGTTATAGTACCGATAATTTTCTGAATTGTGGTGGTAATAAACCGACATTTTAATAAATTTTGTTTTTAAAAACTTCCTTTTAAACTTATTAAATCAACACAATATATATATATATATATATATATATATATATATATAACAAAAAGGATACATAATTATCCTAAGTTTTAAGTCTTAAATTATTTCTATAAAGTGTAGTGAATTAAACATCTATTCTTCACGAGTTTCTGGTCGAATTTTAAAATTTCTTCACCGAATCAACGTAAACTTCAACGTAAAAGGCGAGTTCAAGTATAATTTTTTACAACATTAAAATACAAAAAAAAAAAATGTTCCTCTAGCTTCTCATATGAAATCCGAAAACGAGCCCCAATCCTGCAATATCAGGATATTTTTGGTCACGTAGCGTACATATTGAAAAACTAGGATTGAAAATTCTAGAATAATAATATCAGAATTTTTTTGGATGTCATTAAGACGAATCTTTATTCTTTGATCCAAGAGGAGAAGTAAAATACGGAATTCAAATAGATAAAAGATTAAAATGAAATCTGTTATGAATATTTCAATGTATCATGTCAGAACATCATCTCTTGAACGGCCAAGCAACGCGTTCTTGAGCAAGTTAAATTATATTTTTATTCATTTTAATTGTTTCACTGAATGAGAAACTTCAGTATTGACAACGATCCAAAAAACTTTGCATCGCCTTTATTGTTTAAAAAACTATCACATTTCCTATTTATTTCATTTCAGATAATCACGTGCTCAAATAATGTCGGTTTTATTTGCTGTAGTCTTCAATTTATTTTTTTAAAAATCAGAGCTTTTGTAAATGTGATGGCAACAGGTCATTAAAGGCTGATTTTTTGAGAAGCTCGTGCAGATAATAAAATTTTAATTTTTCACCTACTAATTTTTTTTTTAATTTTTTGTCTACGGATTTTTTTTTGACGTACGGGTTTTCTGTTGATGCCACAAAACTTCATTCCTAAAACAATATAATTTTCTGCCATGATAATAAAAATATATTAGTGGAACACATTTGGTTACCAAAAATTACAGCATTATTACCTTATGAAACAAACATTAAGATACAAATTAAAAAAAAAAAAAAACATGAATAATCGTATTTGGAAAAAAAATTTCTGCACGAGCACTGCAATTTTTCATACTTAAAAGATAAATATTAGAAAAGAAATGAATACCAATAAATTCAATCCAGTATTCAAAAGTTTTAGGAAGAAAAGTTAGCATAAAACTAATGTATTTAGTTAAAATATCGATTACAGTCAATTAATTTTTATGTACTTAATGATTGCTTAAAATATTGTTATAAATTTTTCTTTTGACAAGAAATAAAACTTTATGAATATGACAATCATGGCTCATCCTTATAAATCTGTCAGTTAATTATTCGATTTTTGATCAAGAAATTAAGCAATTTTGAATGCTTTTTTATGAAGAAATTCTGCTGCTAGTTTTATGTTCTAAAAATTGGAAATAATATTTCAGTTGTTTTAATCAAAGAAAAATATATATTCACTTTTTCAATTCTTAGTCATTCCTTTTCTCCCTCGTTAATCAAGTACTTCTTGCGGAATCGGACATTGCCTTAAATATCATTCTATCAAAATGTTCTTTCAGAATATTTGGTTGAAAAAAAGTAATCGATTATTTAAAAGAATTGGTAAGGATTTTATTTGGGGTGTATTAATATTTCACTTTCATCGCTTTGTGGATTTCTTGAAAAAGGATTCATTATTAAATGAAGTTGTCATCGGAAAATAATTTCTTTGATATTTAAAAATGTTGTTGTTCATGAATTTCTATCAATCTTTGGTATGATTTACATACATAAAATGATTGAATATGAATTTATGCTGAAATAAGGCGGTAAACGTCAAATTCTTAAAAGAAAATCCTTCTTACTTACGGCATGTTCTTTCCATTAAAAGAAACTCGACAATTTTCTTCTAACTTTTAGATTTCAAATAAAATTTCACTTTTCAAATCGTAACAGACAAATGAAAGCTTTTTATTCATTATTTGTTTAGATTATTAATTCTGAATTCTTTGAATATTTTATTTGTTTGAATTCTTGAATATTTTTATTTGTTCACAATTTACTAACTATAAATTTTCTTTCAGTCAAACTGAACAATTTACTTCTGCCTTAACGAGATAAAAACAATTTTGAGTTCTTTGAGTCTTAGAAATCTTCTACTGTTACATGGATTTCTTTGCTAAAATGAATTTCTTTTATACTTTACAAGCATTTATTTAATTTCCAGACAATTCGTAACAAGTGATAATTTGAGGTGTTTATGTTCATGGTTTCTTCGTAAAAAGTGATTCGTAATATAAAAGAAACCTGAATCAACCAATTAATCTTATCCAACATTTATAATAAAATTATAAATATTTGTGCTGCTGCAAACACGAAACTCTTTATAAAACTGCATCTATCTTTATCTATATGTGCATATACATGTGCTTATGTATGCATATACACGTATGTGTGCATATACGTGTGTGTATGTGTGCATATACATGTGTGTGTATGTGTGTATATACATGTGTGCATATGTGTGTGTATATGTGCGTGTGTATGTTTGCATATGTGTGTATGTGTGCATATGCATGCGTGTATGTGTTCATATGTGTGTATGTGTGAATATACATGTGTATGTATGTGTGAATATATATGCGTGTATGTGTGCTTATATATATATATGTGTGCATATACATGCGTGTTTGTGTGCATATGCACGTGCGTGTACGTGTGCATATACGTGTGTGTATGTGTGCATATGTGTGCTTATACATGTGTGTGTATGTGTGCATTTGTGTGTGTGTATGTGTGCGTATGTGCGCGTGTATTTGGGCATATATATGCATGTTTGCGTGCATATGTATATGTGCATAAATTTGCGTGTGTGTATGTGTGTGTGCATATATATGCTTTATAATCACGTCAGAACGTGATGTTTTTTTTGGCGTCAACAAATATTAGTCGACGAAAAATATAAATTTTATTATCTATACGAGCATCTCAAAAAATTAGCTTTTAATAACGTGTTGACATTGCATTTACGAAAGTTCTGAATAAAAAACAATAAGCTAAGGAATACAGCAAATAAAAACTAGGAAAATGTAATTTTGAGCATCTGATTATATGAAATGATATAAATAAAAAATGTGATATTTTTTCAAACATTAAAAGCGAGACAAAATTTTTGGATCGTTTGCAATACTAAAGTCACTCATTCGATGAAATAATAAAAACGAATAAAAATATAATTTAACTCGCACGTGCACGTGGCGATTGAACGACGAAATGCCCTGTTTTATGATGAAGATCAATATATTAATTGAGTACAAAGAATTTTATGTAATTTTTTTGTACGAATTTATTTCTTTAATTTACTCTGTAAAACCTGTGATCATAAATGCTTATATTTTTGAAACAAATTATTACTTTCTTGTAAAATTATTAGATTAATTATTGAATTAAATTCTATTATATTTCATTACTTATTAATTTCTATTTATTATATCTATTAGTTAGTTTACTATTAGGAATTTACTACAACGCTCATAGAAGCATAATTCGATCTTATTTATTAAAATTAAAACTTATTTTTTCCATTACAGTAAACGTATATGAAAATAAAGAAGATATTCCTTAGCTTAAAAAAATCAAAATCTAATAGCTTATAAATATCCAGATTTGGTATTTTACAACTGAATTTGAAATCGTAATAAAGATGATTATCTTAAAGACATTTTAACATAAAAAGTTTAATAGCCTTTAGGGAACATTTCTCATTTTCATTTTAAGTGAAACAATGGAAAGTGTTTAATTTAAGTACATTCATTAGCAGCAAATACTGTGATATCAAATTCTAATTATTTCCATAAATATCGGTATTCAAGATGAAAATTATTTCCTTAGAAAAGCTATTAATATGATCCACATCACGCCGTGTTTCATCTAACGCGTAGTGTGATATTACCCTTCATACTATAATTACACGCTCCATTTAGGCTCCTGTAATAAATAGACTATGCAGTAAAACGTTTATTTAAATCTAGATAGTACGGTTGCAGCGATGAGAATGCTATTTATTATCTTATGAACGATATGATGAATGAATTCTTTTGTATCCTAATTCAAAATGCGGGCATGTACACAACTGAATGGAATGAAATAATGAGATTAAAATTCGTTCTAGTTCACTGTTTTGCTTGACTATTCCGCCCATAATTCTGTATCTGAAATTGTTACTTTGTTGATGTGATATTTACTTCTGGTAAACGATATATTGTCAGTTATTTTTATTTATTCGGGGTTTACACTTGATCAGTAATAAACTGGCAAGTAAGCATGCGTAGAAAGGCTAAAAATTGCCTTTCTGTCAATGGCAAGCAATTGTTCCGACGGGACAACTACAATCCGCTGTATAGTATGTTTTCTTACTGCGCATGCGTTTGTAGAATTTGGCGGGTTTTTTGGAGACAAAAAATGGATTAATTATCATAGTTTCATTCTGACATTTTTTTCTCTGATTCTGTAGTTCTTTAGCTTTCTGAGGTTACCTTTTATTTTTTTCTACATTTTATTTATTTATTCAATAATTTTCCATATTTAGATGCTACAGGAAAGAGCCTCACCCGCTTTTCGCCAAGGATATGTGGCGCCAAATATGGCAACCCGATGTTGTCGTTGGAAGATATTTTCCTCCGGGAGAGCGGAGAGTTGGCGATTTTGAAAAGTGCGCCAAGGGGATGATGTTCTCTACGGATCAAACCATATTTAGTTATGTTGTCTTACTTTTTGTTTATTTTAACCAGGTTTCTTTATGTAAAAATCCATAATTTTAATACTATGAGCAATAAAAACGAAAAATTCAGGGATGCCAAAACGGCAATTTATAGCCAAGCAGTCAATGCTTGAATCTTATGAAGTTATGGCAAAAGTCTCTTTCTGCGCATGCTCTAGCCGAGTGTAAACTTGGTATTAGATTCTATTCGGAACGTCTGTACATCTAAAATAATATGCTTATAAAATTGATGAAATTCATGCGTACACATAAAAGATTAAAAGTGAAAAAAATCCCCTTAATATTATTATTATTTGCGTTGTCTATTCTTACACATCTTTCTGAAAGAAAATGCGTTTGGAAAAAAAAGAGGATTGTTGAACGCATTAGCTTCTTCAAAATTCTTTAATCAAATGGATTTTATTTTATATTACAGTCAATGAAATTAAGTTAGTTATACAGTCAGTCAGTTTATTACAGTCATAAAAAACATTAGTAAAGGATATTTATAAAAAGCAAAAATATTTTTTCCATCGTAATTAATATGTAGTAGTAGTTGTTGTTACTTATAGCACTTGCTATGGACAAGCCCCGCTGATACACCAGCAGAATTTAAGCCGGAAATATACGTCTCTTGTTTTACAAGTAGCGCCATCTAGGGCCAAGAGTACGACTTAACTACACACACGTAACAACCCTTTTTAGAGGGCGGACTACATTCACGCAAATTCATTCATTCATCTCAGATCGTAATTTAGACCTGGAACAGAGAGCGATCACCTCTGACCCAGTACCCCCAGTGATATTACTCTCGATACGGAGGACTTTGCGACCACGAACAGATTTAACGAGCGCCAGTCGCCACACACTCGGGGATTCTTTTGGTCGGTGAGCTTCGAACCCGTAACCTAAGGAGTACGAGTCCAACGCTCTACCAACCATGCCATCCCGTTCCATTAATGTGAAGTAAAGGGTAGTATTACCTAAAAATAAATATGTAGTTCTTTAGCTCACAAACAGAGATATATAATTGTAGAATCTCATATTTTAAAAGAATGGCGATGAAAATTGAATACGAAACTATGAAAAACATGTAATTCAATAAATATCCTGCATTACCTATTATAAAGGTGTAAGACCGAAAATCGGTGATTTAAAGTGCATCTAGTCATGTATATGAGCTAGTCATATACTAAAACCAGTTTTGAGACTACTATTTGTAAGCAATTTTGTATGCCTGGGGACAGTACCCTTAAATACAAAATGGTTCAAGAAAATCCGAAAAAATTAGAAGCTCTAGTATCATCAACCAAACTAAGGGTTTCAATATTTATTTTTTAAATATATATTAGGAAAGGTATTTTATCTTAAGACAAGTAAAAGTTCTATTTGGCTAAAAAATTACGTATCAAAAACAATAGACTGACATTTTTGAAATCTCTGAAAACTTAAGAAAACTATTCGATAATAAAATAAAGTATTCGTTTATGTCATGATTCAGTTTATTTGTTGTAAAGATAAAAACTCAGGTCAGATGAATTTCCTTACATAATTTAATAACTTATTTTTTATTTGATCCTGTTACATGTCTATCTTGTTTTTCTATGACATAAATTATTTGGCTCCCTTGATTATTTTCTTTAATTTAACAAATTATATTTCACAAGTTAAATTTTCAACCAAATCCAATTAAAACGCAGGAGAGCAAATAAATTTGAAACAGAATACTAAAAGCAAAAAAGATTGCATGGTTTTTCAATATCAAAATATTCACAAACCGTCAAACTTTTTCCACATATTTATTGCGTCGGTATTGATGGTCAAAACTAAATATTTTTTTTCATATTCTTTAATATTAATTATAGAAAATATTAGGAATAAACTCGAAGATAAAGGACAATATATACAATTTGAAAGCATGAAAAAGGGGGCTAAAATAATTTAAATTCTGATAATATCCCAAACTTTTTAACGCAATATCTGAAATTTTAACGAGTCAAAAATTTGTTCTCAAAAACAAAATTCGCTTCTGTAGTTTAAACTAAAAATGAGATTGTGAAATCCTTAATAGAGAATATTATGAAAAACATAGTAATAAATAAAAACGCAAAGAATAATTAAGGACATTATATACAATTTGAAAGCCCCCCCTTAAAAAACAGTGCTAAAAATAATTTAAATTCTAATATATCCCAAACTTTTTAACGCAATATCTGAAATTTTAATCCGTCAAATATTGTTCTTAAAAAGAAAATTCGCAGCTGCACTTTCAACTAAAAAGGAGATTGTGAAATCCTTAATACAGAATATTTATGAAAAACAAAGCTGTTTTCTGCATTAAATTAAATATACGAACTCGGTTTAAAATTACAAGAATCTTCCCGATGTAATCTTAACTTTGGTTTAAAAATGCGACGTTAGCATGACTAAATTAAGCCGAACAAAACTTACTACCATCGGCATTTGTATATACAACTTTAAATGCAATCATATAAAGATTCTGATGGAAATAAAGAGCAATAAAAGAACTTCAGATAATACATAAATTGGGTATATTTGAAAATATATGTATGCTTTTGAAAATTATTTTTATCAAAATGACTGTTCAATATTTTTAGTAACAAAACATATTGATTGAAACCCCAAAAATTTGATAGCTTTATTAAAAAAGGTCTAAATTTAGTTCAAATTAAGTTATAACCAAAACGTTTTAACATAATATCTAAAAAACAACAACATAATATCTAAATACCCTCCAGAAAGGGTTCTGGAAAAACAAAATTCTAAAAGTTTCTTTCCTATAATTTTGACCAAAATGGGAAAAAAATTCTTTGTTTAACCTTCATTTTATAAGAAGGGGAAAAGTTGTTTACATTTTTCAAAAAATGTGTAAAACGAAGGAACAAGAAAATGTATTGACTCTCTTGAGGAAACAGGGAATATTTTTTTTTGTCGCTTCAGAAAGAACACTTAATTCAGCTTGAGTAATTAAAAGTTTAGGCATTATTTATGCTTGTGCTTCACAGAGAAGATATTTTCATGGTCAGATGACCTTAATTTTTATGAACTAAACTTCGCTTTTCATGAATAGAGTAAATTCATTAAGTAAATTAGGCGTAAGCTTCCAAAATTAGTAACCTAGGAAAAATAGGTCAAGAGCTGTACTTTTTTCTTTCTAGTGTTTAATTTTTGAATTTTTTCGGCAATCTTTTATAGGTTTCAATGGTAATAAGGTTACCATAATTAAAGCATACGTAATACATGGTTGATAGAATAAAATGTAAAATGCTAATACTTGCATTTTAAACACTTCTTTCTTCAGATGCATGTGATTTCTATTGTACCGATCGAATGTCGTGATACAAACTGCGACGCTAGGCCAATAAAATGACCATAATACAAAAGTCGACTTCAGTATCGTAGATTTTATCTGGCTTATAAGGCTAGCACTACACTATCTTGAACCAACCAAAGAGCTAACTTTGAAAAGTCTTCATAATTTGGTATCTAGAAAAAATGAAGAAAATAGCTTCAATTATTATCTCTTCAAGATGGCCATTTCACCAAATTTAGAATATCTAACTTTTGAAGACACTTATGAAGTTCAGTAAATTTATTTATTGAAAAATTATCTTGTAGAATCTGATTTGATCCCTCAAAATACAAAATGAAAAATTTACAATTAAATCACATATACCTGTATATCTTATTTCCCTTTAATTTGAACATAAAATACTTTCCAG
>JAOUZG010017399.1:3912021-3935348 GCA_026289955.1 Argiope argentata
AATATCCAACCTGGGAAATCACAGGCATAATCAAGAACCAACAATATTCAACCTGGGAAATCATAGGCATATTGGAAATTCATATTATATTACTTCATCCATGGAAGACTCATGTAATATGATTCAGCCAAGTATTTCAGGTTGAATTTCCAGAAAGCTTCATTTGTTCGTCTTTTTTATTTCATCAATTCTTTTGAGGTGTTATAAATATATTAAGTGAAAATATAGTATCATATTAAAGAAACTTCTTTATTTTTTACTACTGAAAAAATCACAAATAAAATTAGCTTATTGTTAACGATAGCAATATCCTATAGTGATCGCTAATCCAAATAACTAGATTTGATCCAAAATTGTCGCCATGTTGCTTTAAAAGAATATATTAATAAATGATGCAAATTTTGAAATAAAATAGAATAATTTTTATTGAATGAAATATCTTTTGAATTTTTGCTTAACATTACTCATAATGTTTTCTGAAATATTTTAAATACCTACATTCAGAAAATTAATATTATTTAATATTATACTACCTGAGAATTAAAAAAATATCAATTTCACAGTTTCATAAAAATATGAGGTATATTTCTAACTTCATGGATTTAAAAATATATAATTACATATATGAATATTTTTAGAATATATATATTTACCTTTTTATGGATTTAAAAATATGTTAGAAAATAAGCAACAAAAGCTTTTCCATACTATTTCACAATAATGCATTTTCTATGCACATTTTTTGAAATAACAAATATATGTCCCTTTCCATTCTAGGTTTAATTAAAAAAGCAAATTTTTATAGACACTTCAAATCTTATAACATTGTAAATGAATTGTTAAAGATAACAATTTGCAAATATTCTCACAATGATATTTTTTCATTCTCTCTGAAAAATTCTGCTTAACAGAATGAGCAGCTTTCGTTCTTTAAACAAAGAAATGTTTCTAAAGAAAGAATAGAAACATACAGAAAATTTCATTTCTCTCATTAGCTAACCTGATTATTAAAGACATAGAAATATTGATTCAAGAATTTGCTTATTTATCCTGATTCCAAATTTCTCGATCCCACTTTCCTTGTGTTTGTGAATCATTTGATTAGCATAATTATTACAGTTAACAATCTCTTTGCTAATTATTTTGCTAATTAAGAGGGATGAATGAACACATTTCTTTAATATTGCTGAAGTAATTTTTAATATAAAGGTGTTAAACCTACAAGATAGAAAGTCTGAAAAAAAACTAGGCTTTTTCGTCTCTTATTTAAAGAACATATTATTTAAGAGTGTATTAAAATTTAATATGGGCTCTCATAGGAATAAAAAAAACCTTTTCTTTATTCAAGTTAGAAAAAATTTGAAAAAAAAAGAAAACATTTTATACATACTGCCTAAAATATGATACGGGCATTCTACAGAATATCTAGGTACTTAACAGAATGTCTGTTATTTTTAGACAATGTATAAAATATGATACCTTAGCGCCTTTTATAATACTAAGCATTTTTCCTAATGAGATATGTTTCTTAGACAAAGAATAAGAAAACCGTCGTTATTAGTATATGGCAAAAAGTCGCAAATAAATTATTATTTGACAGCCATTTATTTAAGAAAAATAGAAATGATATTTAAAAAATAGCGAATAAAAGCTATTAAAACTTTTATTCAAAATACGAAAACAAGTTAAATTGTATAAACCAGTTATCTATGTTTTTCTCTTTAAAATAAACTAAACTAAACATAAAACTATTTGCCACAATATGAAAAAAAAGTTATTTTAAATTGCACTTAATTTCATGTATTATTAGCCCTCTTAGTCAAGTAGTAATTATTTATATTTAGGCTTCCAATTTGATACTCATATACTCCAATTTGGCTTCCAAAGGCTTCCAGTTTGATACTCATATACGCCAATTTGTCTTCCAAAGACTTCCAATTTGATACTCATATACTCCAATTTGTCTTCCAAAGGCTTCCAATTTGATACTCCTAAAAGCCTTACATCTTTATATTAATTGCACCATATTACTTTAAAAAGTTAAATAATAGTTATTTTTTGTGAAATACTTTTTCTATTTTTATCCTCCTGCAAAAATTATTATACATATTTTATTAGTTTAGAATAAATAGTGAATGTCCTAGCAGGCACAACAGCAACAATAGTGGGAATTGTGATTGAGTCCTAAGGACCGTCACAGACACTCTTTCCTGAGGAAATATATCCTTTCATCGATGGAAGAAGCCAGACACCCCCTTTTAGCATACACTCCATAGTGATAAGAACCAACCACCATACCGGAAACTTCCCTTCCTCATTTCGATTTATCGCCCCTCCCCTCCTTTTCTTCAGGTGTGTCAGAGAATTATTGATATGACATTTAAAAAAAATTTGACTATTGAATAATGACATTAAAAAAGTGATCAGTGATATGACATTAGACTATTGAATAATGGCATTTAAAAAATGTATTTCATTTTTAGACAAGGCATGAAATATAACTATTGCGTAAATTCACTAAACAATATATATAATAATATCGCCTTCTATAGAATACAAAAAGTTATTTAGAAAAAAATATGAACAAAAATTATTGATAAGAGCATTATTTAAGACATTTATTGTTTAAAATAAAAATGTAATGGAAAGAATAATAGAAAATTTACATTTATACTAATCTTAATAAATGATATTACAAGTGACTTTGTGACCTACTGTTTTAGCCACCATTTATTGAAAAAGACTTAATTCAAAATTACGTTTGTTGAAAAATTTCAAATGTTTTCAGTTTTAAGTAAATAAAAATGTTTGGACCAAATGTCGTTTTTTCCTTTTATCCAAAGTACTATTATTTTAAAGAATTATTTTTTTCGATACTCAAATGATAACGCATAAATTTTGATTGTGAATTATCTAAAAGTTTCTGCTTAAAGAAAGGTTAAAAACATCTTAATTCAATTTAAATCTTCTTGCTTGTGTAGTTTACAATGTGTAATCAGTAGAAAAATTGACGAGATGTAGTTTGAAATTGTTCAATGTTTTCCAGCAAACAATCTATTGCAATTTTCAGATAAAAATAATCATGGTGATAATAAAAGATTCGGATATTATATTATACGTAGCTTACTTTTATCTTGTTTTCGTACTTTCTTAAGCATTCATTCATAAATTATGTATCAATATATGGTACTTATGTATTATACCGACCAACTTTATCGCCAAATTTGAAGTCATCGCCAATGAGTTGCTAAACCACCAACTATGGCAATCCGGCTATGCTGTAATCCGTTGATCTTTATCGTCAAATTTAAATCCGTCACCAATGAGTTACTAAGCCGTTGGCGATCATTGGCGAAGAAGGTATAATACATATATAAATATCTGTATAAGTACCCAATATATATAAATATCTGTTGAAATGGCAGTTGGAAAAAAAGCTGCCTTGCTTCAACAAAAACGATTCTCAGATGATTCATACTTTCATTTTTTGACTTTTTATTGAGGAATTATATTTAGAACATAAAAGAAAAGAAAATTTAGTATGAATCACCCGAGAAAAATAACTAAATATTGTTTAAAAACATATTAAATCTATACAACGGACAAAAGTAATATCATTTTTTACAAACAACATTATCATTAATTTAATTTCTTTCATATTTTTAGTAAAATTAAACCGCTATATTTTATAGCCTGTAAATCGAGATACCTGATTTTAGAAAAGATCGATACCCATAAAAAAAAATATCTTTGTAAACGAAAAAGCATTTTGGGATGTATGAATCTTAATTAACGGCAAATTTTTTTCTCTATAATAAAACCCTTAAAATAATAAATAAACCAAATTTTGAAGTTGTTTAGTTAACGAATATATTTCAAATTTTGAGGGTTAGATGCTGTTAATTTTTCAAACTGAATATTGATTGAAAATGTTGTCAAAATATCTTTTTTAGCATTGTTGTATTTATCCAAGCACAATTATAGTTGTCATGGGTCTAGTTTAATAACAATGAAAAAACCCACCCTAATAATTCGGGGAAAAATGGCTTATAATTCGTAAATTCAATTTTAGGCATAACGGTGTAGCGCTAGCCTTATAAGCCTGATAGCATCTACGATCCCGAAGTCGACTTTTTGGTACAGTGGTTAAGTTACTCTGTTATCGGCCCAGCGTCGCTGGTTCGTATCGCGACCTTCAATCACTACACTGGTGACCTTGACAACACAACCTCCCATAACAGTAATGGCGCCATCTACCCGCAGAAAAATCGTCAGACTCACTTGACGTAAGCAAGCCGCAACTCGCCATAATGCTTGGCGCAATACAAATCATTCGCTTCTCCACCGACTCACTGGTGGGGGAGTTCTGTAGCGTTAGTCTTATAATCCAAACATCTACGATACCGAAGTCAACTTTTGATATAGTGGTTATGTTACTCGGCTACAGACCCAAGCGTCTCAGGTTTGTGCCGCGACATTCACTCTCTACAACGGTATTGAATTAACTTCACTGAAGTAAAATATCTAGGATTTTAGTGCTTTATAATAAATAACCTCATTTATCAATGATATCCTATTTTATATCCCTGATCATCTATTTCGATGTTTGCTGCCTAGAGGCGGTATTGAGACTAACCATTTAATTAAATCAAACATTTTCTTTCCGAATTACTAAAACAGATTTCCTAATTTCACATACGTGTTAATTTTTTCAAAATCATGCCTTTATGATAATTGAATTTCATGCAATTTACTAGTTTATTATATGTTGTTCGACACATTTCGGTTGAATCAAAGAATAAAAAGAATGAAATCTACAACTACAATTGAGAATTTTTCTTTATATACTCAAATGGGATTTTATATTAAAAGTTGCGTTTAATCCAATCATGCTAATTTACGTCATTTTGATTATGTTAATTTACATCATTTTGATTATGCTAATTTATAGCATTTATATACTTAGGTAATTTTTATATAAAATTTACATAGAATTACACTTTTACTGATTGACGCAATTTTAAAAAAATCGAAATTAAAAAAAAAACAAAAAGAAGAAAGAAACTAATAAACTACTTAAAAAATAAATGTAAGCGACAAATCTAGATTAAAATTTAGGTAAAACATACAACCGTTTAAAATAAGTTATAAGTAAAAGATTAAATTGAAATCTGCTGTGCATATTTTAATGTATCATGTCAGAACATCATTTCTTGAACGGCCAAGCAACACATGCTTGTGCAAGTTAAATTATATTTTTATTCACTTTAATTGCTTCATTGAATGAGTCACTTTAGTATTGCAAACGATAGCAAAACACTTTGTCTCGCATTTATTGCTTTAAAAAATATCCAATGTCCCATTTCCTTTCACATTATCACATGCTCAAAATAAATTTTTTAAAGGATTTTATTTGATATAGTCATTAATTAATTTTTCTAAAAATCAGAGCTTTTGTAATGGCAACACGTTACTAAAAGCTGCATTTTTGAGATGCTTGTGCAGATAATAAAATTTTAATTTTTCCCCTACGGATTTTTGTTGCACCAGAAAATCTCATACCCAAAACAATATCATATTCCAACATGATAATAACTTAAATTAATCTGAAGTATGTAATCGATTAATTGCTATCAAAAATTCAAAGAATAAAGTGCAACAAATAGAAGAATACTCGTATAAAATATGTTTTATTAAGAACTTTTCTATTCAGCATTTCATTTTGTTTATTGAATTATCCACTTTCTTGGAATGAGTGGTGTTTGCGATAGTAAAAATTATTAGTTGCTTTCGTTTTTTCTTTTTCTCTTCAACACTGAACACTGCTCGCAATTCGATTAATACATCGAATGCTTATTCAGTCAGCAGAGCAAACTACATTCCTTGCTTTATGGTATCACGGGGAAAGCATTCTTTTTCGAAAGGATGAACCTCAAATTAGTGTATAATTAAACTAAAATGATTGCTTGAAGTTACTAAAATATCTTGTCTCACACCTCAAGGGGAATACATTAATGTAATTAAGTATTCCAAAAATGCTAATGAGATATGGAAATATTTCGCAGCAATAATGGCGTGAAGCTCTGTCCTGGACAAATAATAATGGAGTTAAACATGCTGACAATTAAACTAATTAAGAAGGAAATTAGTCTTGATCCTATTTTGACATATGCTATTTTTCGATCTTATTCCTTTCAATGAAAAATGAGGATTGCTGTAAGTATTCTTTAAAATTATTTTATTGTATTAAATATGTTAAAGTTAAAAAAACAATAAAATTTTCATAATTCAAAACGTCCTTAAACCTTCTAATGGATCCGTTAAAGATCGAATATATATTTTAGCTACACCAAAATGAAATATACATTTTAAGAGATTAAATACTAACATTACGTTTAATTGAGTAAAAGCTTAAAAATGCAATTATTTTTAACGTTTTCTCATTAAAAAAAGAATAGAATCAATGTAATCATCAAAAAACAAAATATTAAATAAATAACCAAATTAGCTGAAAAAATGATAATAAAATAAATGAAATTGCTAAAAATGTGAACAGATATGTTTACATTTTTAATATAAAATTATAGATGTTACATAGAAATAAAAAACAATCGAACTGATAAATAAATGAAGACAGTATACATATTGTAACGGATTCCCCTACTTCCATTGGGGATATTTTATGGTAGATGTAGAAATGTCCTTTAGTGACAGACGACGACTTTTATTAACATGAAGAAGACACAAGTACACATAGACTATAAATATGTATGGGAAACATACAGCAGCACAATGCAACAAACATTAGCCCACAAGTAGAAATCGTCGACAGCACACAAAGCTGTCAGACAGGATTCAACTGGAGAGGAGATCTTCGGAACTTCCCTCTATGGTTTCACCAAACGGCTGAAATTATCCACTGTCTCCTCTCTACTACTCAAGCTGTGTACAATCGCCGACTCATTACTGCACAACTGGGTGCTCCTCACAGACTGGATGCTGCTTCCACAACGGACACTTGAATTCTGCAGAAGCACGTCGACAACCGCCTAAACTCCACACAGTGCTGGACTACTTTGCACTTGCTTTCATATTCTTTTGACACCTCGTTGCTTGTCTTTGACTCCAACTCCGCTTCTGGTTCAATTCTTTTATGTTTGAGACTGCCAACATTTTATAATTCCTCGGTGGCAGAGCGAGGAAGTTCTCGAATCAATCAAGTGCAATTCAATTCCTATAGGATGAATTTTTAAAATTCTCGAAGTTTCCAGGAATATTTATTTAGTCACAGAAGTTGCAAAGTTTGTAGCCAAGTTCTAAGATTATTGACAAAGCATCCTGTCAACACCTACACTACTGATTGAAAAATAATCTTTCTTACAATGAATCTATTCTTGCTGGGTAACAACATCACAGGTTTGCAACTATTTTATTATATCACGTACGAAAATTTAGCAGCACCACAATTTAAAAAAGGATATAATCAAAATATCACGTCAATAAAATAAAAATAAAATTACAAAAGTTTTATTTCTATTCTAAAATTTATTATTATGTGCAGGTATAATCATCGCTTATCAATACATATATACATATATCAACGATTTTGAAATAAATTATATATATATATCAGCAAATAATAAAGATAATAAAAATAACAAAAATAAAATAACAAAAAATAATAAAATAAAAAAAATGAAAATAAAAATATTTAAAAATAATTAAATAAATAATAACAGCATACTTTTTGAGAAACTGTTTCTTCAGGAAGTTAACTTAGAATGAAGTTAACTTAATAAAATTTGTAATTAAAGCACATAATTATTGTGGATAAATAATAAAATTTTTCATTTAACTTCTTTTTTTATTTCATTATTTAAATTTTTTTCTTAAAATTCTCTTTTAAATTCGCAAAAAGGTAGAATCCACTTCAATTAGTCATTATTTGATAAAATGCATAAAATAATTAAAATTGGGAATAGATTTGTATTCAATAATACACATACATAAAAAAATCTATGTCGGATTCTTTAAGAATGCGAATGAAAACTTCTCTTACATATTCACGGTTTGCAAGCTTGGAAAAATATCAAACTGAATAAAAAAGAGTGTATAGAAAGTAAGCAGAAAATCAAATTCAAATAATTCTACTCAAAGATAACAGGAATTTTAAAAAATGCAAAAGATAAGGAGAAAAATCAGAAATCCAAATGAAATTGTACGAAGTTATTTTACTTCCAGTAGAAAGAAAAAGTATTCAAAATTAAATTGAAGTGTTGAATTTTGTTGCTTTGTTGCTACATCTACCTAGATGTAGTTTCAGATAATGGCAAAATCAAGTCAAATTTCCTTTTTTTTTATATTTAGAAGTATTATAAAACATATTTCTTTCTCAGAAACAGATTGAATTTTATTTATTTCTTCAACATCACTTTTCTAAAAAAAAGGCATTTTGTTTGCAAACAATGGAAACAAATATAATTATTTGGTATTTTCTTTTTGAAATAAAATGTGAAAATTTATGATATGTATAAATTTTGGCAAACCAAATACATCAATTTTTATTTTTCAAACAACTACAAACGGAAAACTACCTTCAGGAAAATTAGATTCTTTTTCAGAAATGAATCAAGTTAGATTATTCATCAGGAATTAATTTGAAATCCATTCCTGATGAATAATCTAAGAAACATAAAACTATGAACTGCACTTTTAAATATAATTCAATATCAAAAAGTTATAATGAGTAAAAATTGACATGATAAAATGATAAGTATTTCTAGAGCTCCATTATTATAGAGTAATATTTAAATTTAAATGTGTTATCCTTTTCTTTAGTACTTTTATTCAGTATTATTTAATATTATTTTTTCAATATTATTTTATTAAATATTCAAAGAATTTTATATTCAAAGAATGTAATTTTATAGTAAATGAATTATTTTCGCTCAAAACTTTTTTTGCACAACTTGCTGTATTTTCAAATTATTAGGTAAATTTAAGTCTGAGTTGTTGGTATTTTTAAACAGTGAAATATTTTCCTCAACGATATTTATTAATTACTAGCCACTTTTGGCACTAAAATTTTCATATAATATTTTATGTAGCTGTTCTCATAACAGGTTTTTCACCAAAATATATTTAAAACAAAACAAATTTTGATAATCAAATAATTCATTTGTAGTATTATTTAGTATAATTTTCTTCAGATGTTCTGTTCATTGTACTACTTATTTTTCTCTTTCTATCCGAGGAATGATTGTCCCGGAATTGATATTTTACTTAAATGGTGGAGGAAAAGGTCTAAAATTCTACGTTTTTATAGAATAATGAGATTCATATTTTCATGAATGTAAACACACTAAACAAATAACGACACAATTCAAGAGATGCGAAAGTTTAAAAACAGCATGAAAAAGGTCGCTCACAGAGGAAATATTGGTGACACACACGCACCCTTCTTTTCTTTATTTTTCTATTCTTTTTTTCTTCACTACTTTTCTTTCTACAAACCCTTTTCGTCCTCTGTTATTCTTTTTTTTCTTTATTTATTACTTTATTATGACTTTATTTTGAGCAGACATAGATTAAATATCCATACAGACTAATAATAAAAGCAACAATTTTCTTTCTTTTTTAAACATCCCGTTATCTATAAATGAAAACCAACTGACTTCGCGTATTTCGTTCTAAACAAATCATAATTTCTTACTTCCTGCTATCTCACTCAGTTAGTGTGGGGGAAGGATATGAAGATTTTTGGCGGGAAAGTAAGAAAAGTGTCGTTTTAACAATTTTCCTCGCAGTTTTTTCATTTTTTTTCTCTCCATAGCCTCGTGTCTTAACGAAAATATTAAAATAAAAATTAGCCGAATCGGTCGAGCCGTTCTCTAGTTTTGCGCTTAGCAACGCATTTCGAGTTGCATTTTTATTAATATAGATATTCCTCTCTCTTCTGCGAAGCTTGTCCATGGCAAGTGCCACTAACAACAACAACAACAACAACAACAATTCGATTAAATGATTTAAACTTCAACAATCAATATTCACTTACTTGCACATAAATTTTTCACTAACCCTTTCATCCTCCCATTCCTGTTACTGAAAATTTCTCTTTTTTCCTTTTTTTTCTCCGTATTAGGGCAAACAAAAATATAAAAAAGCAAATAATTAAGAATTTTAAACACTTAAAGGCTTTGACATGTCGAAAACTGCTTGCAGCGCGTTATGCCATCTATGTGGAAGTTTCATATTAACGCGCTAGACGCTTTATGGGCGACAAAGGGGTTAATATCTAAGTATCAAGAGAAATCAAAATCGTAATCGTTGTCTAGAAACATAAATAAAGCACACAAAAAATCAAAAACATACCAAAAATTGTTTTCCATCCAGGATGTTTAACAACAATTTTTATGTTAGTATATTACTAACATAAAAAATCATTAAACAAAATATAAAATTTTTAACGGCAACATATCTTAGAATTGGATAGTAAAAAAAGAAGAGTGGAAGACTGAAGGTGGTATTTGGAAAAAAATAATTCAATAAAAATTGCATGTCATATTACTTCATAATCGTGGAAGGAATTTCAAGAAATATAAAAATATCTATTTGTTTCCAAAATGAAATTGTTTTATTTATCAATGTAAGAATTTTACTGCACACAAGCCATCATATCTCATAACAAGTAATCAAGCACATTATTTCCTTTATGCTATGTATTGTTTCTTGATCTTTTGACGAATCGATAAAAAAATTATATTCGTCGGGTTTCTGGTTTCTGTTGTATAGTGAAAGTTCGCATGGATCAAGAATAACTGAGCCAAAGAAAAATATCATATTATTTTTTTTCATTCATTTATATTTTTGAAAGACAAATGGAAGAAACTTCTATAATAGAAAATAACCAAAGATGAAACAGAACAATTTTTCAGTTAGAACCCTGAGGCTCGTTTCTAAAAATATACCCAACTATCTGATTATTGCTCCTTTTAACATAGACTGAGACGGAAATAAATAAAAAAATATACTTTTATTCAAAGCTCAGAATTTTATAAAAGCACGCAGTTCTGAACTAAGAAAAGCTATGAATGAAAATGTAGGACAAATAATATGAAGTGGAAAATGAATGATGAAAGGGCTTGAGAGAAATACGATTTTTCTACTTTACTATTGTGCTTAATTATTAATTTAGAAGGAGATACTGTAGCAGGGATTATGTATTCTTTCTTGCATAGAATTTGTATGAAGCAAATTATTACTTAAAATTCTTAAACAAAGTTAATAGTTCCTTAATAATAGGATTAAGTAACTTTTAAATTTACAAAATTTATGCACATTAAACAAGTGATTGATGATGAAACTCTATGTGATTAAATGTTTTTAATTTTAATTTCCTGTAATTAAAATCCATAAAGCTATGAAAACGTTAATTATTTTGAAAGCAAATTTTTTTTCATCATAATCCTTTGCCTTTAATAATTTCAATTATCTTAGAAATACGTTTCTAGAACTTATGTTAGGATGAAAAGCGGAAAATTGTTAAGATGGCAATAAGAAAATAAGTAACAAATATAATAACAAATTCCTAATTAGGTATTTGTTATCCAAGAGTTCAAAACAGAATTTATGAAATCCTAAAACGATCAAAATATTTTCGTTGAAAGTTTGCTGTAATTTATAAAACTGAAATATTTTTCCTTCACTACACGGATTAAAGTGAGGTAAATACAATGATTTAACTTACTTTTCACCGTGTATTTAACTTATTTAGTTAAATGCAAAGCTTTCTCGGTGGAAGTTAAATGGATGATAAAATTAACTAATTTCTATTTTTGCCATGATTTTTGTATATCAAAATGTGCGAAAGGAGATTTTTATCGAATCCCTTGTTTACCAGGGTTATTGTAAAAGTGATGTGTACATATCAAATTACTTTTTTCTCTCGCTTACAAAAATATACCAATGCATTTTTGATTTTAATTTTAATTTTTATTCGTTTTTTAGTAAAATTCCAAACATTTCTTTATAAAATTGTTTAAGATAAATAAAATCAACACTGCAGGATTTCATTTGCAATATTCATTTTAAACTATTGACGATAAATAGAAACTACATGCAAAATGCAAAATATAACAAAAGATGCAAGTATATCGTTACGAGCCCTGTCAATATATTTAAAATTAAATAATGTCCTTTAATTAAAATAATACAATATGACACAGGAATCGAACTCTAAAAAATATATATCCCCCTTAAAATGACTACAGACACCTTCAAAAACAACATGCAAATTGCAGAAATCCAAATAATTTAATCCAAATAGTATGGAATACTCTTTCGCCAGTTAACCGTTACCACCAAGAGAGCCTCATTGAGCGACATTTATAAGGATGCAAGATTGCTCATTTAGGGAGGAACAATGATGGTTTCCATCATTGTTCCTCCTAACTTGCATGTTCCTGACCTACATGTTCAAATTGGAAGCATGATAGACCTAATGTATAGAGACGTCTTTCTGGAACCAAATTTACATTTATTCTGGTATGCCATATGCGCAAAATTCATGCATGGGGATGACAACACCCCCGTCCTCAACATGCAAACATAGTAAACGAATGATTTCGATCGGAGAATATTAGTAGTACGGACTGGCCAGCATTCTCACCGAATTCGAATCCAGTAGAGCATGTATGGGACATGCCTGGACGGCGAGGTGCAGCCCTTCAACGATCTACCGGAACTTCGGAAAGCATTACTTGATGAGTGGTTTAATATTCCCAAATATCAGATCGGTAATTTGATTCTCGGCATGCCTAGGTGTTGTACGGAATGTATTTTAATATCTGGAAGACATACTATGTATTGATCATCATGCCAACTTTGTAATGTTGTTTATTGTAAATAGGTTGTATTGTAACTAGCTCTAGGAACGAAAAAAATCGCAATCTTTACTAATGGTATTAAACGTACAGCATCTTTTTGTTCTTTGCCTTTTGTTTAATAAATAGGTCTTACAAATACGTTGTAGCATCAGCCTTCCGTCGAAAATAAGGTGCTTACGTATTAGACCATCTACGCCAACGGTTTATTAACTTGTAGCGTCAGTCTTATAAGCCAGATAATATCCTTGAGCTGAAGGGTCCCTTTTGCTTGATCGGTATATTACTCGGCTACTGGCCCAAACGTCGCAGGTTCGTACCGCAACCTTCACTCGCTACAACGTCATTTTTGTTTTGCTTCTGACGCTTTCTTCTCCTGAACTTGCCTTATTCTTAATAGACATGAGTGTAGATAACCTTTCGCCACTCTTTTCAATTAAATTCCATATTAACGAAGGGAATATATAAATTTTCACTTCAAATCAATATTTTAAAACAACTTAGGTGCATGTGCGTACGAATGCTTATTTTATTATTAGCTGTTTATAGAGCATAATTGTAGATACTATATTTAGCATAAATAGGCGACAGAGTACCAAAGTATCCAATTTCAAAATATTGATTTAATTTTAGATTATTTTAAAGCTGAAAAATTTTTTGATGCTATTTTGTTATAACGCAAGAAAATGATAATCCAAGTAATACAATTTCGCACCATTTTAAAATGTAAAAAAATGACTTTTTAAAACTTATTTATTTTACTTTTTATGAATATTTTTTGAATTATTCAAAAATGGTTTTAATTCCGAATAGTTTCGTAATTTTAAAAAAATAGTTAATACAACCGAAATTAAATTCAAATTGCTTTCATTAATTCATCAAAAATGTAAGAGTTTTTTTTCTTCTTCTTTAGTTTAAAGTATGTGTTTTTCTTATCTGGTCTGTTTTTTTATGTGACATAACTAAGCGTAATTAAAATATCGCAAAACATGGTTTTCAATTCGAAAAGAATCCGACACCAAAAATTTATATGAATGATATTATTATATTTCAATCTATTAATAATAAACAAAACATGTATTTTGCTATTAAAAGAAAAAGGTTTTATAGATTTGTGTACATTTCATGCTTGAAAATACTTTGTGATGAGATTCTTGGATATCAAGTAATAAATAAAAGAATTGATCGACTTTAGAAAGTATTCATATTTTAAGACTATCAGTGTTTTTGGAAAAGGCAGCTTGTAAGAAATTAAACAAGAGTTAATTAATTTATGCTTATGGTTTATACGTTTTATAAGTTTATTTTTATAGCACCCTCCCAAAGATAAATAATAAAAGAATGTAAAATGTCTCCATCTTGGTGGTTGGCGATAAGCAACTCAAAGTTGGGAAATCTTGATGCAACTTTTAATTTGTCAAGTTAATCCATTATATTTTCCGTCTTAATGTTTTCTGAAATTCTCCGAATAAATTAATATGAATGAACCTTTTTGGTCAAATCTTGAAATTTAATTTTCAATAAATGAACTTGGTGTAAACTAAGAATCGCCAAATAAGCATATTGTTTTTTTCTATCTTGGAGTTAACATCAGAAAATCTGTTTGCAACCATATTGGTATTTTATTTATAATGGATCTTCCCATGTACTAAAAATTAACAATTTAAACCCATTATATTATCTTCTTTTTGTAGTCAGCCAAATAAATTCGTAGACAGCAAAAATAAACAAATGCCGTTTCCAGAAAAAAATGAGCTATCAAAATGATATTCTTTCCATTTTATGCATGTTTAGAAGATGAAAAAAAATCTTTTCATCCTCCCCGCAAAAAAATGTTTTTCTGTAGAAATATATCAGTTTTTTTGTAGGAAACAAATCATGCATAAAATGCTTTAGGAAATCCTCAACTAGTTTGTCTTTTTTAAATATTTTTATGCAGTTTTCTACAAGAAGATTTACTCTAGATAGTCTGTTCTGAAATATTGAAAAGAGGAGATACTTTCTTTCAGTGAATTTGTAGGAACTCCATCTGAAGATTGGCAATATATGCAAATACTTAAACGCGTCAATTTCATTTTATTTCGTCACGTGATGTCTGAAATGGTAAAATAGGCAAAGAAGATAAGAAATTTACCTTAGTAGATTTAAATCTGTTTTTTTTTCTAAAATGCATTTTATAAATGTAACAGTAAAATTCGTGTGGAATGCTACTTATCTGATAGTTATAAGAAGACTAGAACGTATTTCTTATCGAACTTATATTATTTTCTTATCGAACTTACTTATTATTTAAAGAATAATAAAACTTTGTTTTCTTATTTTGTCTTTCATACTAATTCTCCTTTTTTGTTAATTATGAGTTGTTTCATATATATATATATAGAAGTATGTTGAAGGATTTTCCTGTTCAATGATTTAATTCACTTTATTGGAATATATCTTTTGCAGATAATTACCAAGTAAATAAGTATTATTATCAATTTACTAAAATTATAAAAAAATATTTAAATAAATATATGTAATATAATCCATAACTAATTTAGAATTGAAAGAAAGTTGCAGAGTCGTGGCCGAAATTCATCAAATAAACACATATTGTCTTTTTAATTTCGTTTTATTCCGGCTCTAGAAGTACGCTGCGCAGCACATAACAGGCGTAAGTTTACATGGCAAAAAAGAAAATAGTAATACTGGAGCGAAACATTAATATCTAGTCTTATATACTATGATCTTCTTTTAAATCACACACGTGAAGATTTTTAACATTAATTCTGATGCATTTGACTTTGACAAGAGAAACAGGTTTATTTGAAAGTTTCTATTTTATACATGTGATTATTACTCATCGAAGGAATCCTCTTAAAGAATATTTACACCAGTGATTTATTATCCATCCAGTCAGCACACGTGGATTCAATTGCGCATTTACTTTATAATACTTTGATATATTAATGGATCAGGAAATAATATTTTAGAAGGAAATTACTAAGAGCTAAATTAAGACAAAACTTTGGGAATTTATTGCATTTAAAATTAATGTTAAACTATCATTGCATATATTTGAAAGAAAAAACTGTTACATGTTAATTGCTATTAATATTCTTTGTAAATGTAATTGCATATTATGAATGTCGACATTTACATACCTAAAATATTTATAATGCAGTATTTTGTACTTTCTGTCATGATACTCCTTGTTGTCTATTTTATTTACTGTCATTAAAATATTATACGAAGACTTCAGAAAAATTCCATTTTATTTGACATCATACAAGTGCCTTATGTTTCTATAATAGTATTATGACGGCCATTTTTCGATATTCCTTTTATATTAATTACTTTCTTTAATTTATTGATTTTCTGTTTATATTGTTTACTGAATTTTATCATTTAATGCCTTTCGTACCCTATTATTTTGCACTTATATCAATTTGAGGCCATTTTTAATAGCTAGGTACCGAGAATATGTAACTACTAAATAGATTTTAACTCTATAATATAAAGAAAAAAGAAAAATTCATTAAGAAATTCCATATTTACCTTAACGAAGATAAATTAGATAGATATTTATAATTTGCTCTTTTTTTACAATTCCGAATTGCGATGGTATATTATTTTTCCCATTCTTATAGAATCATACATTTTATTGCTTAACATTACATTTATTATTAATACATTGATAAACATACTAACATAAAATAAAAATTAAATTTAAAAATAAAACTGATGGCAATCCTGATAAGGAGTGGAAATCATGATGGTTATTTATTACTTTTTCAATTCAAAAAGAAAAATTAAAGTTATAAGGAAATTTATCAACCGATATTGAATAAATTATATTATTAAAGGGTACATATTGATGAGTTCTTTATAATATTTCTCTATCTCAAAGAAAATATAATCACCATTATTTGATATTTTTAAATATATCTTGCAAAGCAAAAATATTTTTTTAAATAAAATTATTCTAAACTGAAAGTTTAAAAGCATACTTGCTTTTGTTTATCTATTATGTATAAAATGTAAATATAATTAGAAAAAAAATCGTTTTATCTAATGGTTTTATTATCTAGGCAATAATTTACAATTACTCTATTATCTATCTAAAAGCATGGTTAGTGACATAATCTTTGGAATGAAAAATGATCATACAACATTTTTCTTTTAAAAATTCTTGATAAAATAATAAAGGACTGAAGCAGAGATAATAACATCAGTTTGAACTTTTGTTTTCAAACTATTTTTTATTGCATGAGAATATTTTTCTTTAACATTTGGTAGCATGCTGTTCAAAGTTTGTTAAGATATATTTTTTCCATCGAAAATTTTCTTTTATTCTTTCCATCACTGAAGCTATTAATTTTAGTTTGCATAACTTATTAAATATATATCATATAAAACACAAAGGCAATGGTTTTGGATAAACCATAAAATTTATTTATATTTTTACCTACTGACTTTCTTGATCTTGTTAATAATAATACAACATTTTCCTATGCAATTTTAGAAATTAGGATAATTATTAAATCAATAGAACCAGCATTTATAACGATCAATCAGGGTAACATTTTGTTCAAGATTTCAAGATTCAAAAAATTCTTCGTTCTATTTTTTTAAAAAATGTATTTATTATCCATCATGCTTACTTGTCAAATTATCTGAAATAAATAAAAATACTTAGTTCAACGAAAACTGTTTAAAAACTGTTAATATCATGTCAGAACATGATGTTGTAATGGGGATGAGGTTTAAGGATTCAACAAAAATCCGTAAACGAAAAATAAAAATTTCATTATTTGCACGAGTATCTCAAAAAATCAGCTTTTAATAATGTGTTGCCATTGGATTCACAAAAGCTCTGATTTTAAAAATAGTTAATTATTGCAGCAAATAAAACCTAGAAAAATGTCATTTTGAGCAAGTGATTAATTGAAATGAAATAAATAGGAAATGTGATATTTTTGGAAACAATAATTGCGAGACAAAGTTTTTTTAATCATTTGCAATAATAAGTGACTCATTCAATGAGCCAATTAAAATGAATTAAAATATAATTTAACTTGCACGAGCAAATGGTGCTTGGCCGTTCAAGAAACAATGTTCTGAGATGATACATTGAAATAAAAATAGCAGATTTCATTTTAATCTTTATAAATTTAGATTGTTTCACGCTTCTTTACAATAATATTTTAAATAATTCCTTTCTCTCAATTTATGTTTTATTATTAGTCAATCAATAAATTAAATTAAATTTTAATTAGTGCATCGGCGCCATCTGGTAATAAGTTTAAAAAAAGAAAATTCTTTCAGAATTTCTAAATATTTATAATAATAAATTTTAATTAAATAGTTAAGAAATAGAAAGTAATTGAAGTGAAAAAAATCTATTTGATATTATATTATTTAAAATAAAACGTGTATTTTTTCATTTTAAATATTAAGGTACTATTATAGTAGAAACGACTCCTTATTTTAAACGAAATTTTTCTAGCTCGTTTTACGCATTAAGATTTGTATTCTAGAGTAAGTTTATTTTATTCTGAAAATCCTACAATAAATTATTAAACTTCGTCTCAGAATGTAATATTGATAAAAATATAGTATTTAGAATAGTTCTAAGCGATATAGAAGTCAAATAATGTTGAAGAACAAATCAGATCAAAGATGTTATCAAACATTAATTAAATCTGATGCATTGTTTTTCATTACTAGGGAAACAAAAGTAATCAAAGTATCCAGTAAAGAGTTTCATGACTTAAAACATTAATTAACTGGTGTATTGCATATGATAGAACAATAAATGATAGCGCAATTATTTTACATTTGAGACGTTCTCTTAGATAGATTAAAAGATAGATTATAGCATTTCAATTTAATACTCTTTATAAAAACAATCAGCTGATGGAAGTTAATTAAATCAAGCTTGTTTTTCCAGAATGTAATAGAAAAGGCCTCTGATTATAAGACTGTAATCCTATTGTAGAAAAGGAAAAATCGAAAAAAAAATTATTATTGAAATTTAGGATTAAGTCTTCTCTGATATAAGATTAGTGAATAAATGAATAAATGAATAAATATTTATAATAATCTTACATGACTTCACATTAAATACAATTTTCAAGGTTATACAAGATAGAGAAACATTTAATATACTAGAATAATATATTAAAGATAAATAATAAAATAATATCTCTAATTCTTTAATACTTTTTAATAATATTTTAAAAACCATTTTAAATTTTAAGTAAGTATATTTATTGACACACCAAAAATTTTTAGCAATAGTTTTCCCTAAATTTTAAGTCGTATCTAGCTATCCAATATTTTGTAATAAGAGTTTGTGGCATTCGAGTAACATACTTATTCTTCGGTCTTGTTGTTATACATATCCGGTAGATATATTCGATATTCCTAATATACTACAAACTATTATATTCCAAACTACTATACTACTATATACAAAACTATTATATTCAGTAGAACGGTTAGTATTTGTACTGTGACAGCTTCAGATAAGCGACAGAGAGAACTCTACGAACTAAGTATCCCGCGGTAAAAAAAAATACCATTGCTAGCTGAAGGATTCACTGATCGCAGAAAAATTTGTTGAATGCAAAAGAATGTAGATATCTGGTACTCATGTCAAAGTACCAGATGTCAAGATGTGTTTGTCCGCCATGTTTGGTCTCAAAGGAAAGGGGCATGTCTTAAGAGACGCATACCTTTCAAGCCGACTAAAATGGTCCGGTGGTATTCTTTTCTTCTAGAAGGACCATCCCAGTCAAGGAGGGGGGTGGACCATCTGTGGTGTGCTAATCTGTGCCTTCCCCTCTAATGTGATTGGGAAGGTATGCTAGGTCAGATGATCCAATGAAAATTGGGAAATATGCTGATTGGTTATTTGTCACTGGAGACCGGGCTATAAGACCCAAATAAAAAGCAGACGGAAAATAATAGGGGGGGGCAGAGAAGGAAGCCGACGGACTAAGCAAGCGTTAGTTATTCAAGGAATTCAGCTTGAAATTCTGTGTGAAAATCCCCGGAGAGAATTTGGAATGTATAGTTGGTAGCCTCGCCCTGTAGGCTGAGCCCTCGTGAAGTTCATCTAAACTTCGTGAATCGCATTCGGACCGCCGTGCGTCCCGTCGAAAGTGTGAAAGCTCATCTGAGCTTTTGGAGAACTTCAATTAGCTAGACTGCTTTGTTTTCTGAACTGCTCTTCAGCGGGTTCATCAACTTAAGTTTCTGGCAATTCCAGAAGGCTAATCAACGAACGGATAAGTTCCGAGCCTCGGGCTGATTCTTGCGAGAGTTTCATGAACTCTGTCTTAATTCTTCAACTGAAGGAGATTTTTCTCGCTTATCTGGAAACACAGCACCTTCCCCTAGTGGAATTCTGATCTGATTCTACTTGCGTGTTTGTAACCTAATTAACCAAAAACAGGTGGAACTGTGTGTAATATCTATGTAGAAAAGCTGGAAATAAATACATTTTTATTTCTCAAATATCGGAGTTTTGGGGGAAACTCACCAGTAGCCCCGGCCCAAGACGTTACAGTATTCCTTTTTTTCTTTCTAAATACTAACTATGCAAGTAAATTTTTCAACGAAATTAAGAAATCTCAAACCAGACTCCATTAATTGGGAATCAATCAAGTCAATGAAAGATATGACTAATTAATTAAACTTTGATGTTTAAATATAGTTACCAAGTATAACAAAATGTAAGCATTGTTGTTTTATCATTTATTAAATCAAAACAAATATTTGCTGTCTCCTTTCAAAAACCAAACTTTCCTTTTCGCTAATTGTCCCCATATTTATTTAATTCTCTCATTCTTATATCATTCAAAGTCCGATATTATAGAATATTGCGATGCACAAGTCTATTAGATAAATGTATGCTTAAACATGTTTTCAGGAATTTTAGGGAACCTCCATTTTCCCCATAATGCCATGCATATCTGAAGAACAAAACGCGGAACTAGTGTATTCAGTCAATCACACTTAATTTAGCAGTACTAACCAAACACCTCAGGAGACTGCCGTAATTTTGTTGAACCGGCGTTTGGGGCCTTTCAGTATTAATGGAGTTAATTGGTTTTCTGAATAAGGTCTGAATTTAATTAGCCTCTGCAATTTGTGATCTAATATGTTTCCTATCAATGTTGCTTTCTAAAATTAAATGCACTTTTAGTCACACGTTACCATAAATTTCCTCTTACTAGTAGTAGTTTGGAGAATTCAAAATTATAAAGCAAATGTCATTAATAATATTTAATAAAAATCAAAGCTCTTCAACCTTTTATCATAAATTTAAATAGAATATTTCGGCTTACATTTCGAATCAGAAATATGAAAATAGAAATAAAATATGAAGTGGTGGGATTCTATTTCATTTATTTTGTACAGAAATGAAAATGAAGCAATTCATCTATTAACTATACAAACATTTACTGCATAGGCATAGTTTTCCATAAGTTATCGCATATTTAGAAACCATTGAATAATTCAGTTGGCTATTTAACATATACCCATCGATAAATAGATTTGAGAGAAATATATTTGAAATTCTGCTAAGATCTACTGCTTCTAAATGTATGGTCGAACATAAATAAAGATGATATTCATATATTTCAAATGCTTGTATTTTAGATATTTTACAGAACTTCATTCCAATATTTGTGCAATCTAATAGTTAATTTAGAAAATACTTATTCTAAATATAGAATAAAATACTTATTATAAATGTTCTATGATGAAGAATAATATTATTCGCTACATTTAAATGAAAATTTAATTTCATGACGGAAAATAATATGAAATTAGATTCTGGTTGAACAAAATATATTAAAATTTATAATCTTGACAGAAATTTAAGAAATTCAAAATTAAATATATAATTTTTATTTTTCAAAATATTCTCCTTATTTCACTTTAATTCTCTCTGTGCTATTTTGTGAATAAACGAAATTAAGGAATTCATTGAATTGAAATTATTTAGAATTGATGATTTGATAAATATTTATTAAATTCTTATCTCGGAACTACAGTAAACTCAAATATTAAACTTATTTTGACTAAATAAATTATACCCAAACGTTTATTATTCTTTCTAAATCACTATTATTTTTTGAAAATTAACATTACGTTTTCATTCGAATTTTTTTTTGAAATCTTATACAATATCCCAAAAAGTGGGACGATCTTTTATTTCCTTAACTGTTGCAATTAAAATAAAACCATATGTATGAAAATACTTTGATTTCTAGAACATAATATAATAAAGAAAATAGAAAAGTTAATTATTTAATGATTTCCCTTTTTTTATATTACTGTGTTAAGATACAATGCTTCATTCTTTATTGTAAAACTTACTGAGATATAAAAAGTAGAATTTATTGAATTAAAACTTTTATCAATAATTCTGATCAATGTTTAAGCCAGGTTTTTAGTGTACTTTTCATGGATAATATGCACATCACAAAAACTAATATAAAGAGAACATTTAGAAAATATAAACTTATTATTGTTATTTTTGTTACGTTCCTAAGAAATGGTCAGATAATAGATGAATTGAAGTGCATCAAACTTTTTCATATTGCACACTTCAGAACCTATTCAAAATTGCATTATTTTAGAAATATTTGAACATATGATATTTTATTCATCACTTGTGACTCAAGCGCAGATATTTTAAGTTCATCGAAAAAGTTCAAGTTTATTTATCTATAAAGTCAATTCATTTTTTAATTCAAAAATAATTTTAATTAAAATTAAATGAATATGTAGAGCATTATTCCATATGGTGTACAAAATAGAACTAGCCAAAGAGTTTCTAAAATCTTACCACACATTTATAGAAAAATGACATTTCCAATTAATCATTTCTCCCAAGAATGGGTTTTTAACGTTAAAAATGAAATTTTTGAAGACTGATATTTATGTTTCTATTTTGATTAAAGTTACATTTTTATGCAATGTTTTTCAAGAAAAAAATATTATTTCATTTGAAGAAAAGCACAATTGTGAAATTCTAAATATCGGTTGCACAGTTTTCCTATTCGCAATTTGTAATGGTCCATGGACTTCAACAATGCTGTGTTGCTGTCAATTATTCCGTTTAAGTAATCAATGATCTCCACGCTGTCAGTTTTGATACAGCTAATATTTGATTAATTATCCATGTTATAAAAAGCCAAATTATCAATTTTTTAAAACCATGAATAAAGTTGTATAGCCCCCTGTACTTATAATCAAGTTATTGTTGTAGCCGAATTGTTCTATAAAAATACTTCCTGGATGGATATCCGGAATTCCAAAAGTGACATTTCCATGCTTCCATAGATAAGTCAATTATTATAATTGTATCATTAGTATATCTAAATTCCATCATTTTTATATCTAAAAATTAGTATATCTAAATTCCATCATTAGTATATCTAA
>JAOUZG010017399.1:3944011-3960481 GCA_026289955.1 Argiope argentata
ATATATATATATATATATATATATATATATATATATATATATATATGCGTGTGTTTTGTGCTGTTACTACATGTTAATAAAAATTTGGGACTAAATCTGGATGTGATCACTGTCTCTACCGCTCACATAAAAGGAACCCTACATCTTACATAATCGAATCAAAATCAGTCGTAAAGAAAATATTATTTTTTTTTCTAAAAAAATAAAGAAACTTCTCATCTGTCGAATTCTTAAATCTTGGGGTTTGATTGACAAACAGCATGGAAATTTCAGTTTTTGTCGCAATGTGATTCATTAAAACAATTATAGAGCATTTTTAAATGATTGCTCAATCTGTAGCTGAAGAACTGCTGAGAATATTGAGAAATTATTATTTTAAATTTGATTGAAATCCAAGTTTTAGATTTTTATTTAAAATGTTTTCAATAAGAAAATTCTGCCAATTTGAGAATTTGAGAAAATAGAATTTACAAATTTAAAATAGCCTTAAAACGTATATTAAGCAGTTATACAAAGCAATATATTTTTCCAAAGAATAAGCATAGAAATCAAATTTAAATAGTTTTTGAAGAAAGTTGCTTAAAAATTAAAAGCATTAAAAAGAATCACGTTTTATTTTTAAAAAAATACGACTTTTATTTAGTGCAGTCACCTTGTGATGGAAAAATGTACCGCAAATGATGCAAATCTAAAAAATAAAATATAATCAAAAAGGTTTTTTTAAAATATTGGCAATTTTTTTTTTCAAAATGAAACCCGTGAATGAAAACGATAAAGAAAATAAAAATATAAGTAATGATAAATAAGACAATAAAAGAAGAAATATTGAGATAAATTTCCTTTTATTGGAGTATTACAAAGTTATTTTTTTAAACAGATTTTGTTTACGAAGTTTGAAACGAAATTTTATAAAAATTTCTTTTAAGTAGAAACAAAAGAAAAATAAAGTAGAAATATTGTAAAGTAAAATCTTTGAAATGGAAAGGTTTCAAAGAACATAAAGAATATAAAGCGCAATCATTTTAATATCAAACATTGTTTTATCAACACAGAATAAATTATATTTTATTTATTATATTTTAATTCATTTTAATCGTTTTATTTGAAAGAGTCACTTTAGGATAGCTAACGATCGAAAAAACTTTGTCTCGCATTTATTGTTTAAAAATATATATCACATGTCCTATTTATTTCATTTCATGTAATCGCGTGCTGAAAATGACACTTTTCTATGTTTTGTTTGCTGTAGTCATTGACTTATTATTTTTAATCAGATCTTTTGTAAATGGCAATGCAACACGTTATTAAAAAGTTGATTTTTTTGGGATTCTCGTGCAGATAATCAAATTTCAATTTTTCGCCTACGGATATTTGTTGACGCCACAGACCTCATTTTCAAAAACAACATCGTGTTCTAACATGATATTATACAGCAATCAATTTGCAACAAACAAACAAATGATAAAATACAAAAACATAAAATATAACAAAAAATTATAGAAACAGAATGAAGAATTTCTGGAGTACAACAAAAATGGTTGAATGTACATGATAATGTACAATAGGAATAAATTTTTTTTAAAAAAATTAGTAACTTGAGGTGTTAAAGGATTTATTATGAATAAAATGGGAGGTGTAATGTGTTAAAGATTAAACTAGGAACATAATACGATCTTTTATGAATTCGAAATTTATTATCAATTGCTTGTGTAATTTTTACGTAAACATAGAAGTTGTTCCCTAAATACATTATCAGAAACTAAGCAATAACAATTCCACAATACAATTCTTTTTTTTTTAAAAAAAGATTACATTTTTTTAGAACAGTTTTTATATCATTGTTTCGGGATTCAATCATCTATGAACTCCAAAGCCAATCAAACGATAACGAGGCACAGTTTCTCACAACATTAGCAACTAGTTTCATAAAATATTTCTTCGGGCTTTACGTTTTTAATCTCTCAAATTTGAAGAAATTTTAGCTTTAAAAACTTAACTTTAAATAATTCAACTCTTCAATAAAGTTTTGAAGTTCCGTAAGACCACGTTTGAATATATATATATATATATATATATATATATATATATACATCCGAAATTACGTATTACAAAATTAATGACTTACTTTTTTTGGTGGCATAAATCATCTTTTTTATCGAACTCAAATGAAGATTCGAATTAAAAAATAGGAAAGCTTCAGTTCTCTTGAAAAGGAAATATGTTACTATCATGCCAGAGCATGATCTGGTTTTTGGGATGAGAGTTTTGGCGTCCACAAAAATCCGTAGGCGAAGAATAAAAATTTTATTATTTGCGCGAGCATCTCAAAAAATCAGCTTTTAATAACATTTTACATTGCCATTTACAAAATATCTGATTAAAAAGAATAGGTCAATGACTACAGCAAATAAAACCTAGAAAAATGTCATTTTGAGCACGTGATTATATGAAGTGAAATAAATAAAAATTCGATGTTTTTTTTAAACAATCAATGCGAGACAAAGTTTATTTTATGATCGTTTGAATACTTGAGCGACTCATTCGATGAAACAATTAGAATGAATAAAAATATAATTTAACTCGCACGAGCACGTGGTGCTTGGCCGTTCAAGAAATGATGTTCTGAAGTGATACATTGAAATTCCATTTTAATATTTTTTCATTTTTAATTAGTTACCTATTTGAAACTCAACCTCATAAAAGTAGAAAACTTTTTAATATTTAGAACAGAATTTTATTAGTACATGTTGCATTTTAAATAACATATATGATTTTTTATGGACAACATATTTAATTTACCTTTAAGCTCCTTACAATGCAACAGGAATGCATTTTCTTCTTTGAAGGATCTTCTGCAATCCAATCGATATCCAATTACGTGTTACTTATTCAAGCACATAATGAAGTGCCTACTCAGGATACGTCAATGCATACATTACCACTCTTTTCTTTGTTAATCAAATCCTGATTTCTACTTTTCTGAATTACCCATCAAAAACTGTATTCCAGGTTAAATAACATGCGAAACTAATAAACAGCAATCTCAGTTTTCCTTTTTATAGATTGCGATTTCCTCGATGATTAAAAAAATTATGTTCAGTTAATAATTTCTTAGTTAATAATTTCTTCAGTTAACATTCTGATAAAACTCCACCTCTGCCTTTGTATGGCAACGCGGTCCCTGGTGGCCTGGCAGTAAGGCCTCGGCTTATGAGCCTTAGGGTTAGGGATATATATATATATATATATATATATATATATATATGTCCCAACTTAATTATCATTATTCATTTGTAGGTCCGACATTTCTAATATAGAAAGAATTGTGGTTGTATGAACTGGATATGAGTAATTTTTTCAGCAACCGAAATATTCCTCCATAGGAGTAGTGATAATTAGACAATACAACATTCTATTATGCAACACGAGAGTAAAATCCAACTTACTAATTCAGTAACTTTTAAATTCATAAACTTTAATGGCTTTATAAACACAAATCAAATTCGTGGTATATTTTTTATATTTTCATTTAACTTGCTTTTAACTTTTTTGCAACTGATTTATAACTCAATTTTTGGTGGTCAAGAGTTTTAAATCTGGAAGTTCTGAAATATTTTCGGGTTACTGTATATCTGATGTAGTAATCTCTAAAATATTCTGATTTAGTACAAGAACTATCTCCTGATTTGAAAGTAACAAACGTCAGGATTTCATCAGAATATATTGATATAAATTAAGTATTTCGAAATCAAAAAATTGAAAAATATAATAAAAGATACTGCTCCGGAATTTAAAGTGTAATTAAGTATCATTCTAGTTTTTTTATTTATTTAAATATATTATTTTCAAAGATGAGTCGGGATAGCCTGGATGGCAGAACATTGGATTCGCATCCCTTGGGCTGCGAGTCTGAATCCATCAGCCGAAGACTATCCTTGTGTGTGCTGGCGCACTTTAAATCTGTCGGGGTCACAAAGTTCTCTTTGTCGAGGGTAATACCACTCGGTTCAGAGGTGATCGTTTACCGATCCAAATCTGAATTACAATCTGTGGATCAATGAAATGCATGCATGAAAACCACCCCGTAAATAGGATTGTGACGTGTGTGTAGCTAAGTTGTACTCTTGGCCGCTGCTAGTACTTCTAAACAAGAGACGCTCTTTCGGCTTAAATAGCTGAGATGCCTGTCAGAGGGTTTGTAAAGTGCCATAAGTAACAACAACAACAGTTTTCGAAAATGACCATATAATTTGGTTTGCTTGAAATGAATTTAGTTGCTAATTAAATTTAAAAAAAACTTGAATTCAAGAATTATATTATTTTCAAAATATGCCTCAATATGTGTTTAAAAAAAGGATTAATCAAAAGATTATAGGATTACGAAATGAAAATTGTTTTTGACTTTCTTGATCATTTTTTTTTATTTCAATCATGTCATATTAGATAATCAACCTGAATATTTAAGCAACCAGGAATTGCATGTCTTAGAAACCGTTTGCATTCTAAATAACTTTAGACATACACATATTAAATTTAGATGTAAATTATTGACATGGATTTGGTTGGACTAATTATATAAAACTGAACAAATGACATAACTGATGACTTAACCGAAAATCCGATGATTATTTAATTCCCATTATCGAATTCTCACCTGATATATTATAATTAATTATAAAAATAATTTCATTTACAGTCGGTATACGATTAAAAACAATACAAATATTCTTCAACAAATGCTTTAAATAAATCAGAGATTGGATTAGCAAGCAAAGCAGTAAATTTATAATTTGCTGGATGGAAATAAACATATTCAAGTCGGTGTCCAAGCACAGAGGTAGCGTGTCTTCTTCGTGATCTGGGAGTCCCGTGTTCCAGTCCCGGTCAAAGCATGGTTGTTCTTCTATATACTATCTGTGAGGTGTATTAATGTGTCTCCCTGCAAAATGGGGCTGTGCAAGTGAGTGAGATTACTGTATAGCTAAGATGTACTCTTGGTCCTAGTTGGCACAACTTGAGACAAGAGACGTACCCTCGGCTTAAAATTGCTGACTGCGTCAGGAAGCTTGTCCATGGCAAGTGCCAATAGTAACAACAACAGCAATAAATGTATTCGAAGATACAACTTTAGAGGATTCAATTTACAGCACAATAAAAAATTATACAGAAGAACATTACCTTTCCAGCCATATACTTAATTTCAGCGTAATAAATTTCTTCTAAAAACTGATGTCAAATATTATTTTGAAAATTTATTGAGTATTTAAAATTGTTCATTCTGAGAAAAACATTGACACTGTCTAAACCAAATAATAGGGTACTTACGTATTAAACCATCCAACTTTATCGCCAGATTTGAAATCGTCGCCAATGAGTTGCTAAACTGCCAATTATGGCAATCTTGCAATGGTGTAATCCGTTGATCTTTATCGCCAAATTTAAATCCGTCGCCAATTAGTTAGTAAATCGTTGGCGACTGTTGGCGAAGACAGTCTAATACGTAAGTACATATAATATTTAATATAGTTTGTTTCTCAATTTGGGTGAGTCTAATTAGGCAAATTATGATGGACAACAATTCATACTAAATCTAGTAACTAAGTTCTTTCCCAGCTAATTTAAAGTGCAGTTTTTAAATATAATATAGCATAATTAGAAATTTTTAAACTTTATTTTGAATACACTTTATAATGTCTTCAGAAGTCATCTAAGTAGACAAAGCTTTCTCTTAATTATTTCAAAATAAGGACTGCATAAAAAATGACAACATAACTTTGAAATGGTTCACAGAAACTGAGAACTTGCATAAAATGAAGGAATTTTTTACAGATTAAACACTTGTCCCTAGCACGTGTTTTGAGAAGTATCTCGTTAAATTAATGAATCTCACTCAGCGTGATGTTTGAAACTAAAAGCAGATCTTTCGGAACACCATTTTTAAGTTTCTTTCGCTTCTTTTTTTCACCTTTTTTTGTAGATAATAAAACTATGTGTAAGACAATTATTATTGGATAACTTTCTATTCTTTATTAAATAAGTATATTTTTGCAATACAATTCAACAAAAAATAATATTTAAACTTTCATATAACAATTATTTATTTTACAGAAGTGAAGAGAAGGGCATTCAGATAAAGTAGATCTTTTTTCTAAGTTTTTTCAGAATTATTTTACAAAAAATTATTCTTTATTCGGAATTTTTTCATATTTTAAGAAATTTTGAAATTTGACTGAAACTTAGCATGTTGAAATTTAGCTGAAAACGAAAATAAACAAAATGGAACGAAAAAAAAAAACAATAAAATAAGAATGCAACGTGATGTTTAAATATTCATCTACGTTGCTTCAAAATTATGAAGAGTTAAGAATTACTTTAAAATTTTTATGACAAATTACAGTGAGAATTTAAAAAAAAAGAAATAATACAAATTCTTTGTTGAAAGTAGGAAAAAAAATTCGTTTCTAATATTCAACAGCATTAAATAATAATAAATTGTATATTTAATAACTCAGAAGACAAAAAAATTAATAAATATTATAATTTAATTGTATATTTTCCTTTACATTTAAAATTAAGTGTATTTTGTCTTCATTATACTTATTAACTCTATTTTCGAATTTTTAAATGAACAATAAAATGGATTTTGATAACTTTTAATTTCAGTGTAAAGATTCTACATTTATTAATAAATAGACTACCATTCCCAGCTCTACCCTTTCCCAATAACCGTGATTTAAAACAATAGTAAATTACTTGCATTTACTGATGATATATTATTTCTTGTACCAACAAATTTAATTTCATACGATTTTGATTTTAACATTTATATTGATTGATAACAATTAATAACAAGGATAATTGATTTTATATATGATCGGTTTAGCCTGTTTGGTAGAGCGTTGGACTCATATTCCTTAATTGCGAGTTCAAATCTCGCCGACGAAGACTTGGAGTGTAGGGTTTTGGCGCTCACTAAATGTGTCGGGGTAACAAAGTCCGCTATGGAGAGAGTAATACTTTTGACGGTACTGGGTTGGAGGTGATCGTTCTCTGTTGCAGATCTAAATTGCGATCTGTGGATGAATGAATGAATTTGTATGAATGAAGTCCGATCCGTAAAAGGGGGTTGTGATGCGTGTGAGCTAGAAGTCAGGCTTCTACCCTTGTGTGCTAAGGGATCCATACCCTCAGAAGCTATTGCACCCCTCCTTCCATTGTAAAGACGAATACGGTAACAACAACAACAACTAATTTTCTTTTGTTTTCATGTTTGAAAAGAGAAATTTAGATGAAAACGAAAGTAGACAAAATAGAACGAAAAGAAAACAATAAACATAAGTATATATTGTTGAAAATAGTAAACAGACTTTAGAACAAATGGAACGATGGGATCAAGCCTTCTGTTTGGTAATTGAAACCTGCTCCAGCAGGGTCTTAACGAGTCATCAAGAAGATAGCGAAGCAACAGTGGAGTGTCAATGTTGTATCGTTCAGGCGAGTGCTGAATGGCTGTGTGACGAGTCCTGCTGTCTCCTGTGGAAGCAGCGACCTCTAGTCTGTGAGAAGACAGTTTTGTGGTAAAGAGTGAAGAGTTAAAGTGAGGCGGCAATGATAACGTCAATCGTTTGAAAAAACTGTAGAGCAAAGCGCCTATGATCACCTCTCATGCTGGATTCTGTCTAGCCACTTGAATGTTGTGGTCTACTGTCTGATGTAGTGTATTGCTTTGTGGTGTCCTATCTTCGTTTTGGCTGTACATATTTGTCGTCCTTCTGTTACTGTTTTTGTGAAAATAAATGCCGTTGTTGTTTTCTACTAAGCCTACTGTTTGTGTCTTCACACCATACATCCACAATAAATGTACAAGTGATTTGTAATAATATGCATCATATTAATAAAGAGAGAGTTTTGAAATATATATAATGAAAATTAGCTTTCTTGTTTTGTAAAAACAAAACAAAAAAGAAAAAAAATGGGAAAAAATAATTTTCCTATTTTCACAGAACTTATATATTGGGGTAATTAAAATAAATTTTTAAACTAATCTTTTAATAAAGTAAGAATACTATTTTACACGTTTCGCTTACTTTCATCCATTTGTAAACCAAGGTGCTTTTCCTGAATGCATAATTTTTTTTTCTATGGATTATGAAAATTAGCTTATAATATTCACTTCTTTGTACTTACGTATTATACCGTCCAACTTTATCGTCAAATTTGAAGTCATCACCAATGAGTTGCTAAACAGCCAATTATGGCAATCTGGCAATGGTGTAATCCGTTGATCTTTATTGCCAAATCTGAATCCGTCGCCAAAAAGTTACTAAACTATTGGTAATCCTATACGAAGACGGTATAATACGTAAGTACTCATTTCTTTTTCGAAAGTGTATTATTTATCAAAAATCAGCAAGCTAAAATAATCATTACCTAATAATAAATATTTTTATTCATTAAAAGTAGTTTTTATTCTCTTCAAATACAATCTGAACTCAAATTGCTCTGAAAATGTTTTGTCCTTTTTCTTGCCGAAGAAAATAATCGAAAGGTTACATCCTCAAAGCAAAATCTTGAAAACTCAATATTGCATAAGAAATTCTGTAGAAGAAAAAATTTTGTTTCCTGTTTTTTTTTAATTTTTTAAAAACATTAAGCACCCTTTCCGATGATATTAGACTTTAAAAACAAAACATCAACACGAAGTGTCAGAAAAAATGGGTACTTGTTCAGTTGAAGTAAACTACTTGTTTTCCGAAGTAAGAATAAATAAAGGAGTTTTCAGAAAACTAACATTTAAGTCTTAAAACTTCTTTTCAATCACTTGACTAAATTAAATACTTCGATTCAAACACTTTATTTGCAATACTTGATAAAATGGTTGCATATTTTTTGAAGCTGAATAAAAGAAGAAATAATATGTTTTCAAAATTTCATTTTATTTAAATATTTGTTTCTAGAAACTTTTTAAAGATTTTTTTTCGTTTAAAATTTGACAAAGAGGAATACTTGATTCCCTTTCATACTTATTTCATTCAGTGGGTTTTAATAAAATCAAACTTTTTTATGAAATGTATTTCTTGATAATATTCTCTCTTATATATCTTTTGAAAGAAATTTAATAATACTTTCCTGAAATACAGAAGCCTAAATAAATCGAGCGTTTGTCATTTGAATTACAAGAGTTACCTTTTTATATTTCAATTTTGAATTTAATTTCATTTTGAATCTAAAAATGTTCTGTGTGATAATTTTTAAAAAAGTTTGTACGAAAAGTTTTTATTGAAAATTTCTTTATTTAAGTGAAAAGCGTATTTGCAGAAGATAAATTCTTTTCAACATTTTACCATTATATCTCTAAATAATCAACAATATAAATATGAATTATAAAATAATAATAATAAACAAAACTATTTTATTAATTTCATTGATAGTATATGAAATAGAGCAAAATTTTGACGATTCTTTGGAAAAATAGGATTTTGATCATAATTTCAAGATTGATTGATTCATTGAAATATTGCTGGTAAATATCTAATAACGTTAAGAAGGTGTATAGTGAAAAAAAAATCCTGTATGCTAAATGAAAGAGAGAGGCGATTTATTCTTCACAAAATCGTACAGAATAAACGAAGATAACAAAAGAAAAATACTTTCAATAAACAACAGCAAGTAGCTAATAATAAATTAAAATAGCAAAAAGTGCTCTAAGAGAAATGGTTGTAGACCGACATTCCAAAAAGAGAATGCGCCCACTACTGCCATGAAATCAATTTCAAATACTGATTATTCATTCTCATATACAATTCGTTTACAGGTTATTGGATGCTTGATGCATAAGATTCTTCTGATGAGTATCAAACGTTTGATTGAGCTTTGGAATTCGGCTATCACCAAGATTCCCGAATATTCTGTGTATTTCAATTGTTTCTGCAAAATTCGATAAACTGTTGCAGATTTTTCACTGCTATTCATCATTAAATCGGATTTTATTCAGCATACGTGAAAGTTATCTGTAAAACTCTTTTCCTTAACATTTAAGTAACTGCACATAAAAGCAGTACTACAAATACAGAAAGTACGATCGTAATAACAATCACAATTTCCTGATCAAGTGATATATATGTATAAATTTGTAGTAACAATCTACATAACATTTCTACAATCACAAATCACATCTCAAGCAGAGAATGAAGCATATAAAAATAATATTTTACTGTGTCCATAACTATTTAATTTACCAATAAAAATATTTAGTTATCATTTTTATATGTACTGTACCTTACAAAAATGTCCTTGCAAAATTTTTAACTTATATAATGAATATTATAACTTAAAAATGTAACTGGTTCAGATTGTATATTCAGATTATTTTTTTTCAACTGCTAGTTTTTAGCCAACTTTAATAGAGAAAATTATTTATAAAAGCTACTGGAATTAAAAAAATCCGAACAATTATAAACGTTTCCCATTTAGTTTTAAAAATGTTTGAATTACATAAAGTAATTTTATTAAATTCTTATGTAATTTAAATAGTTGCCGAATAAAAATGAACCTTCCAAATACTTGAACCTATTATAACAAATTAATAAAATAAGAAAAAAACTGATGACATAGAATTTCCCTTTATTGATGAAGAAATCCTGATCTATAATAGATTCTTTTATAAAGAAATGTTTCCCAAAGATAACACGAAAAGATGTTTGTATGATTTCTATAGCAACCAAGCGTCCACTGTGAATGGATTCTTTCTTGCCTATCAGAACTGTTTCTTTCAGAAAGCGTAGGAATGTGACAACAGCAATGATTAAGTAAATGCTGACCTATTTATAAGGATATCGACATTGCAATTATAGTAGAAATAAATTATTATACATTATTTTCTTCATTGTGGGGATAATGGAGTCAGTGAAGTGATAAACTAATTATCCCGATTATCGATTAAACCCAATCTTGAAATTTTTCTTAAACCAGCCGTCTTTGATGACTAAATGGTTCATTAGAAAATATGGTTGCAAAGAATTTTGACTGAATATTTTGCGTAACAGGGGTATTAATAGTTCTAACTGCCAATTGATTTTAAATTTCGAATATGGATAAATATATAACTTATATTATCTGTGGAAGTCTTAATATGCATTTTTTTTAAAAAAATCCAATTACTTTTATGCATCTATTTATACGGTTGTTAGGAAAGCCCCTTTTGAAAATGAGTGCACTTTAAAAAAAGTCCACAATTTCTTAGTTTCATAGTAAAACAAAATAAGTAGAGAAAAATTTCTATTATTTTTTTAAACTGTGCGTACTCTTAAACTTACTTACAGTGAAAAAAAGAATCTTCAAATATTTATTAGCATCTGTCAAAAGAAATTTCAGGATGAAATAGTGATAATAATAATAAAAATAAATATTTGAACATCATTTCAATTAATGAATAAGTAATAATGCCATATAAATTAAAATTATGATGAAAATGTTAATATTAATTAAAATTTTTAATTATATATTATATAAATACGTTTTTATAGGAAAAATGATAGCTATATGGCCAAAGCACTGGTATAATTTTAGATTATTTCTTGTCACTACAATTTGCATATTTGCAAGTAACCACTCATAATTGTGTAGTTAAAAATATTCCTACAAGCTATTACAAGCACAATAATGTCCCCAATCTGCAAAATTCATATGTAAAGTTTGGTTTCTAAATTTCACATTTTTGACCTCTCAGCAGTAGAACACAGACACATTCAACTTTATTATTACTAAAGATTGAGTAGGCAAACGTGTCATAAGGAACTGCTTTATTCTAAAGTAATTAGCAATATTCACTTTTAAAATTATTTAAATAATTCTATTGTTAGAATTTAATTAGCATTTTTTATTTGATATATCTAATTCAAATAAATTTTTGATTTAAATATCATAAACTGCATTGAGGATAAGCTCAAAGGAGTCTGTATTCTATGCAAGAGTTTTCTCCTTTTGTTTGCATTTAAACTTGAGAAATTGGAAGAAGAGTTATTTCCTTTAGAAAAATATATAAAAGAAAATCCAAATACATTTGATATAATTTTATCATATACTTGAGATTTGCTGGTGGCAGGATATTCGAGTGTAAAATAGCATTTTTCAAAAAGAAATAATATTTCGTCTTAGATTCTCTTTTGAATGATCGGAATTATTATAAAATTATTAAAATAGAAATATATTTTTGCTATTACCTAGGTAGTTATGCCGAGAAATAACATGTTTCGCACGTTTTGAATTTAATTCGCACTGTCCCAGTTCGTGTCTACAATAAATACTACAATCAAATATTTACTGATTATTTCCGCTTTATATTCAGTAAAATTCTGTTATATAATAACTTCAATGGATTTTCTGATACAATAGTCTTGATTAATAAATTGTTAAGATAGACAGACTCACTTTGATTTCAATGTCATCTTTTAATGAAGCGAATTTAATTATCTTTGCTTCAAAATATCAAAATGCGTTCGAATCAATGTATGAATGAAATATCGAATGGAAATTAATTATTTAGTGTACATTAAAATCTGTTATCCTGTCCAGTCGCCATTTAGACTTTATGAACAATTTTCGATATTTCAGGAAAGTATAGTCAACAATTGATTGACTGAATAAACTGACTTTCCAAATTCAATATAAATAGTTTTAATTACTGTTGACATACATATTGAACAACCTATGTATTAAGGTTTTGAGATAATGAATTATCATCCAAACAGGTGACATGCTGGCATGAAATATTGCGTAATAAGCTACAATAGAGTAGGAACTATAGAACAATAAATGCTACTACAGAGACATGAGCTACAATAGAGTTGTAACTATGAAACAATAAATGCTACGGTAGAGATATGAGCTACAATAAAATAGTAAGGAAGTTCAACGAAATTAAAAAGACATTAAAAAAACTTAAATTGTAATGTAAAATATAAATAAAATAACAACATAGAAATTAAATACATACTGAATAGATACGATATTAAATGCATCTTTTTTCTATCAAAAACAATATTATCAAACTAAGTTAAGGACAAATTGCAACTTTATATTTGGATTTTTATATTGATTTCACTGACATTAATTTTATAATGAATTCGCATATTGTAATATATTACTTTTAACTGACTAGCTCATAGTCTGGCTAGAAATGGGACCTATTTGCTTTCATATGCCCCTTTAATGATTTCACAATTGTTGTACTTACATTTCTCTAATAAAAACAAAACTTTGAACCAATTATGTGATTCCAAGCAATGATAGCACTCACAATCCATCATCTTGTTGAATGAACTCTACTTACAAGATTTGTTGGTAATTGATGCTTTCACATGATTGAAGAAACCGATTCTCTTACATTTTTTATCACTGTATTATATGCCAGATTTCTAAGCCGTTGTTTGGCCGCATGAATTAAATAAATACTTAGAATCGATATTATACTCGCAATGTAAAGGGTGGTTCCTCATATATGGAGATAGAAATCTCCCTTATATTAGTTGAATAGATCTCTACACATTGGTGAGTCCAAAAAGAGATACGAACCAGTTCTCTAGAGCTTAGAAACATTTTATTGTAGTGGATATAAACATGGTGATGCATATATTAATGTTTTTTACCCATCATCATTATTTTTGTACCCTCATTTTTTGTAACAACATCACCATTTTTGTACCCATCCAGAGGCACGACAGAACAATGATGAATGGGTAATACCTCTAATGAGAGGTTGACTTTTATGCTGTCGATATGTCATCTGTTGATATTATGGATCGTCAAAAGTCTATAAAAATAGTAATGCATCCATCAATTAAGATGAATTTTTCCATCCATCACCCCTTTTAAACCTCCAACATCAATTTTGCACCTTCAATTCTTTGTTCTCCCATCGCCATTTTTGTAACCAACTATTTTTGTACCCACACCAATTATTTTCGTACATTCAACTTTTTGTACTCCCATTGCCATTTTCGTATCCAATATGAAGTACGGCCCATAAGCATTGATGGGTGGTACCTCTGATGAGAGGTTGGAGTCTCGTAATTTTGCTATTATGCCTGATTCAAAGTTCTCGTTGTTTATTGTCGTAGTTATTTAATCAATCAGTTTGATATGGCATGATATGGCATTGCAAAGATGTTCTATACATATTCTTTTTAAATAACACAATTATAGTTACAATGTTGGCTTTCTGGCACAGAGGTAGCACGTCTTTCTCATGTTCTGGGAGTCTCTGGAGCACGTCTTTCTCAGGTTCGAGTCTAGGTTCAGGCATGGTTGTTCTTCTCTGTACTATCTGTGATATGTGTGGCTGTGCCCTCCTGTAAAAAGGGGATGTGCAAGTGACTGCGATGAGTGTGTAGCTAAGTCGTACTCTTGGCCCTAGTTGACGCTACTTGAAACAAGAGATGATCCTTTCGGCTTAAAATCTCCTGATATAATCAGTGGGGGCTTGTCTATGGCAAGCACCATAAGTAACTACAACAATATAATTACAATTATACAGTATATCTATAACTAGATTAAGGGAACTGGGACGTTATATACCTTCACTGGGGGATCACTGGAGGTTATAACTATATTTAGAATTCAAGGCGTTTATACGTTTATAATACGTTTCTTCTTTCTGATTGAAAAATTAAATTCTATTATTCTTCAAGTTTTTACCAGGGTTATCAGTTTCACACTTTAACTTTCCGCTCCAATTCTTCAATTTTCCCTTCTACAATCATTTTAGAATTTGCTTATTGACTGATTCGTGCATCTTGAACAGTTTTCCACCGTCTTCGATATGCCTTACTTCTATTACATTCTTCACTTTCAAATGCTTTTCTATGCATATACTACACAGCTGAGTGTTTACAGAAAAAATAGATTTTTTTTTGAAGAAATTTATGAATTATTATTGATTGAAATTATTATTGTTGATTGAATTTATGAGATGGAATTTGTTCTCAAAAAACTTCTGAAACATTTAAAAGATAAAAAGACGTAACGGCACAAATAGATTTATGAATTCAATATTTGTTGAAGGCACAGGATTGAGGTTTATTTTGCTGGATTTTCAATGAAAACAAAAAGGCTAGAGGAGGAAAATTATAGTATTTCCAGAAGTTTATGAAGCTGCTCATGAAAAAAGCGAATGTTTTGCAATTCTGCAAAATATGGTTGCCAATTCGACTGAATTTATAAAGTTTCCATTAATGGAAAAAAATCCAAGAAAAAATTATAATGACTAAAAATTAATTTTATTCCATTTTATTTTGCTCTTTCTAAATGTGGGAATATATGTATTCTCTCTCTTTCCCTTCCACATTATTCTCGAGATTTCTTATTATTTTTTAGAAATTAGTTCAGAGTTTCTGGAGAGATCCATTTCAATCTAAGGAAACAAAGGAAATCTGAAATGTTCCATTTTAATTTGAGGAAAGAAATGAAAAAAAGAACGAATTATTTCTTAGCATTAATTCTTTTAAGGCTGTAATCAATCATAGATTACATTAGTTGCTGACTCTATGAGACCCATTAATAATATATTTTTGCTTCAATTATTAATATACTCAAATATAAATCTAATAAATTTCTTATTATTTTAATTTTAAGATCTTAAGCTTTTGGATTCTGAATTTCCAAAGCACTTAGTTTCATATACATCAGAATTATAGGGCATAAAAATTTATGAAGTTGGGAAATAAATTAAGTGGCGAAAAAGTAATTAAAAAGAATTTATTTAAATGTGAGGGAATAAAAACCAAGTAAACCTGTTGATTTATTTTTGTTCCTTTCTAAGCGTCTACCATGTTAATCTAGTCAACATTCGTTGAAAGATAGAAATGTAAACTATTTTCTTGTAAAATAAAATCTAAAAACCTTTTTCTCCGCATTGAAGAATTTCTGCATCTTTTACACTTCTGTAAGGTCTTCATCCCAGGCTAAGTCCCGTGGGATAAAATCTGAAAAAAAACTGTTGGTTTGTGGAAGTACCTATGGAATTGTAGGTATCTAGTTGTGAAAGTACCTACGGAATTTTAGGTATCTAGTTGTGAAAGTACCAAAGCAATTTGTGACAGTTTCGTGTGATAAAAGCAGAAAAAACTGTTGGTTTGTGGAAGTACCTATGGAATTTTAGGTATCTAGTTGTGAAAGTACCTACGGAATTTTAGGTATCTAGTTGTGAAAGTACCAAAGCAATTTGTGACAGTTTCGTATGATAAAAGCAGAAAAAACTGTTGGTTTGTGGAAGTACCAATGATACTTTAGATATTTAGTTATGGAAGTATCAATGGAATTTTTGACAGATGGTTGTGGAAGTACCAAAGCAATTTGTGACAGTCTCGTGAGATAAAAAATGTTAGTTTGTATAAATACCAATGGAATTTTAGATATCTAGTTGTGGAAGTGCCAATGGAATTTTCGACAGATAGTTTTGAAAGTACCAATGGA
>JAOUZG010017399.1:3974125-4004620 GCA_026289955.1 Argiope argentata
TATATTTTAAATATAAATATATTAAATATGATTATGAAATATATTTTTATTGAGTTATCATATTGCTTTCTACAAACATTTCAGCATTTAGTTAAGTCTAAATCCTGCCTTCAATTAAGTTGTTAATTTGATATTTCCAATATGCAAAATTCTTAGATATATTTGGAAATCTTCATACACTGATATCATTGTTTGTTATTGAAGCTCTTCACTAGAGATAAAAGGACTTAACAAAAATTATTGTTTCATATAAAATAGGACATCGAAGTTCATAATGAACACTACTGAAGGAAAACGGCAATGAATGTGATTATAATGTATTCTGCATATAAATTATTGCTGTTCCATAATCCGATAAGATAGTATAAAATTTCCATAATAGAGTGTAAAATTTATTATTATTCATGGACAATATGGCATTTTAATAGATGTATGAGGATTATATTTAATAATAATATATACATGACGAATGCTTTTGTACACATAATTTTTCATTAATATACTGCTCATTAACTCTCTTTCTTGCGTGTACTCGCTTACCTCTTAAATGGATCAAAAATCCTTCATGAATTTTATTTTTTACCTCATTAAGAGTCTGAACACCTTTGGGATTCTGTTCATTCCTTTCTACAGGGTATCTCAAAAGGCACCAGTTGAGAATGTTTACAGATTCAGATAGAACGCGTCAAGATGAGTATTTTGATGTATATGTAAGATTCTCGAATATAGCATCATAGGGTAGTTGCACGAAGAACATTGATTACGAATCCGGTAGTGTTTATTCGAAATGAGGAAGCAGTAGATGATTTTACAACATGAAAGTTTCCTAAAGTTATTGTACATATCTCTGGTAAATTTGAGAGTAAAAGCGCCTATACAAGTGAATACGCAAATTCCCGCAGTGGCATATATGGCTGAAAAACTTATTTCATGATATAGAATCGCGTGTTCTTGCTAAGAAATAGCGCACTGTACGTGATCGATATGATTATATAATGAGCAAACATTCGATTCAGCTTCGAACGTTAATGGCTACATCTTACATAATTACATAAGTTCATCGTACATATTTGCAGTTGCCATATGCTGTGGTGAAAATTTTTTTGGTAATTCCGAAGATTTGGGCCATATACTGGTCCGGTAAGGTGCCATTAGGAAAACAGACAATGGCTGTTGCGAATGGCAGAGCCTCACCCAACCAATCAGAGCTAACCTGAACTGACGTCAACTGCTGAGTTCTGTATTTAGTAGTCGTGTGTTTTTCTTTTAACCCCTTTCTATGTAACTTTTGTGTTTGTCCATGTTTATTTTGGAATAAAAGTCTTTGTGTGCCATATCCTTTGTCTATTCAGTTTCTAGTTCGTTTTTAGCCAAAACCCGACATCGGGTAGATGTCAGCCCATAGTAATAATAATTATATGCAGCTTAACTACGCTACATATATTTTTGGCGCCCAACGTGGGGCGGGTTTTGGTTTCAGTTAGTGTTTGAAATCCTTTTCGAGCCTGAAGGAAAAATGGATGTGGCGCAGTTAAAAACACAGCGAACGCCTCTTCGTTCAGCGTTCACAAAATGTGCAAAAGATATTGAAGGCGAGCTTGCAAAAGAAACTTCTAGAGTCAGCAAACTTTTAATTTAAAAAACTAAACTTTGTGATAAGTTCACTCGTTTAGAGCAGTGCCAAACGCGACTAACAGATGCCATTCTGGAGAATGCCGATGGGGCAAAACAGTATGAAGAGGACTTTTTGTCCGCAGATAAATACCGTGATACGTACTCCGAACTCTGTGCTAAAATTCAAGGTTTGTCATTGAAAGCTATGGAAGTGAAGGAACTATCGGAGAAACGGAAGTTTAAGCTGCCTACGATCGAACTGAAGAGGTTCAGCGGGGAAGCAAGGGAATACCTCACCTTTCGGAGTCAGTTCAAGAAGATCCATGAAGACCCAACTATTGCTGACGAGGACAAAATGCAGTATCTTTAACAGTCGATGCAACCAGGTTCAAAAACAGAGCGATTGATCCTCAGCTTCCCGGCCACCACCGATAACTACAGTAAGGCAATTCTTCAGTTTCAGCAGAGATTCGGTCGAGACGACTTACTGGTTCAGATTTACGTCTGTGATCTGCTCAACTTAGTGATGAAAAATGCGAATAGTCTTAACAAAGGATTAAGATATAGAAGTAAACTTTTGCAGGACCTGCGTCAACGCTTTAGAAAAGAGTACCTGGGTCAACTTGTTCAAAAACAGAAAGGAAAGCATTCGCGTGATCCTCAGATTGGAGAAGTGGTTTTGGTTGGGGACGATAATAAAAAAAACGTTTGTTTTGGAATTTGGCAAAAGTTATTGAGTTAATTCCAGGTCGCGATGGTAAAATTCGAACGGTTAAACTTAAAACTCGGCATGGAACGTGTTTACGCCCCATACAACGCATCTATCCATTGGAAACTTACTCGAGTGAATCTTCAGTTAGCGAACCGGGTGAGGGGGAAACGGTTTCTTCAGATGCATCTAATAATGTAAGTAAATTAGAATCTACTGCTGACGTAATGATTAAGAAATATACGTCCTCTGGGAGATGTGTTAAAGTGCCCAAGAGACTCGATCTTTTCAATAATGTATGTTATGTTCTTGAGACTCTTTCGGAGTCTCAAGGGAGGGGAGGATGTTGCGAATGGCAGCACCTCACCCAACCAATCAGAGCTAACCTGAACTGACGTCAACTGTTGAGTTCTGTATTTAGTGAGTCGGGTGTTTCTCTTTTAACCCCTTTCTCTGTAACTTTTGTGTTTGCCCGTGTTTATTTTGGAATAAAAGTCTTTGTGTGCCACATCCTTTGCCTATTCAGTATCCAGTTCGTTTTTAGCCAAAACCCGACATCGGGTAGATGTCAGCCCATAGTAATAATAATTATATGCAGCTTAACTACGCTACAATGGCATAAGGTGACCACCTTAAACCCCGAATTTGAACTTGTGTGACTTTTTGTTATGGTGACTGAATTAAGCAATGTATTTCACACACCCCTCATTTCTGGACGACTTGAGAGAGGCAATTGAAACTGAGGTCAAGGAAATTAAAGCAGAAGTTATGCAGAAAACAGGCGCGAAATTCGATTCCTGACTTCGCCATGTTATTTGTTTGATCAGGCGATGTTTTGAAAATTTATTGTATTGAAAGTTCTCAATACAAATTGTTTTTCAGTTGGTTTTTTTTTTCTCATCTCTCGAAGTTTCCACAAGACTAGGTTCACATCTTAGTTAGACTGTAACTTTATATTCGAAATTATGCATCAAGATATTCGTATTGATGTTTTCCGTCCGAATAAGTAAATAATATACTAATATAAAGTGATTCATATCTATGGATGTTATAGCATTTTAATAGACATAAATAACCTTCAGTAACCTTGAAAAAACCTCTCATACGATTAAATAAAAAGTATGGGGTGAACAAAATAAAATGTATGGGGTATGGGTTTAAAAAGTGAGTGGCCATTGGTCTGTACATTTAGTAGCCAACCTTAAAAAAAATGGGGAAATACACAGAGAAAGATTAAAATATAAATATCGCACATATTTTTAGAGTTTGTAGACCTAAATTCAAAATAACTTTTACACTTTTTCTTCACATCTTTTCCTTTTTATTCGAATGAAACTCATAACCTTCAAAAACATCTCGCGTGTGATTATATTAAAGATATGATGGGTTCGCATGCATCTGTTGAATTAGCAACCAATTTTAAATTGTTTTGAGAAAACAGGTAGAGATGGGCATAAATATTTCTCGCAATTTTCATACCGTTTCATCCTGGTGTCAGTCAACTGATTTGTTTACCCACAAAAATTGTTGTTGTTGTTGTTACTTATGGCACTTGCCATGGACAAGTCGTTGATACATCAGCAAATGTGTGCATCTCTTGTTTTAAGTAGAGCCAACTAGGGTCAATACGACATAGCTACATACTCACCACATTTGCTTCCACAGCCCCTTTTTACAGTGGGGCAAAGTCACACATCTCACAGATAGCACACAGAAGAACAACCATGCCCGAACAGGGACTCTCAGAACACGAGGAAGAAGCGCTACCTCTGTGCTAGAAAGCCGACATAAAAAAATATTATCTTCAATACATCAAAATGTATTGTTATTAACAAACATGGAATCTTACAGTTAATTACTTTCAATTTTTTTTAAACTTAGTGCATCTCATGCGGAAATAAAATGAAAATAATATAAATGTTTTCAACTTTTAATTGTAATTTTAAAATACTGTTGCGTAAATTTCGATCGATGAATGTATGATTAGGACGAAGAACGTCCTTACACTGGTATACTCTGTGAGAGGGTCGTCCGATCTATCTAATTCATCAAAAATCTAATAGAGACGATAAAACAGATACATATTTCTCACAGATATCACGCAGAAGAACAAGCATGCCCGAACAGCGATTCGAACCCCAGGTTCTCAGAACACAAGGAAGACTAGCTACTTCTGTGCCAGAAAGCCGGAACAAAAATTGTTATATAATTCTGTTAAACTGACATTAACTGTAATATATTTCATGAAAAAGAATAAGTACACTACTGCAACGAAAATTCATAACTAATTTATTTGTAAAGTGACGTATATAATAAAACATCAAATCATCAACCTCCTCTCAGCTTTGTAAAATATTTAAAGAAAATTAAATGTTCTCTGTCATTGCAGCGAATATAATGAGAAAGTCCTATTCCCATTGCCTGCTTTCTGGCACTGATGTAGCGTATCTTTCTCGTGCTCTGAGAGTCCAGGGTTCGAGTCCTGGTTCGGGCATGGTTGTTCTTCTCTGTGCTATCTGTGAGATGTGTGACTGTGCCCTCCTGTATAAAGGTGAGTGTGTTTCTAAGTCGTACTCTTGGCCCTAGTTGGTGTTACGTGAGACAAAAGACGCCGACCTTCGGCTTGTTTCTTCAGCTATGTCATCGAGGGGCTTGTCCATAGACAGGTGCCATAAGTAACAACAACTCTTATTTCAAGACTGAACCCAACTTTGGTGTATCTGCAATTTTATGCCAAATGGAAATATAGCATGTATTTTTAATTCAATTTTAATTGGGTTTCTAATACTATTTAGAAGTATTTGATTCAAATCTCGTCCTAGATCTATTATTTCATACATTATTCACTCTGTGAAAACATCTTTCTTCAATCCAATTTAGTTAAAATTCACACGAAGTATAGACTGATGAACCGTTATCCTTTAGATGAAATTGATGAACAATTGGAGATAGATCGACGATTTTGATAATAAATCCATACGCGCTTTCCAGCTTTTGTTGCTTGCTACTCCTTCTGGTTATAGTTAATTTTTCAGGAATATAGAATTTGAATACGTTTTTTCTGAATTTAGAATGATATTAATATTGGAGAACTGTTAACGTTTGCAATACTCTCCTCAGTGAGCACAGAAAGAGTTTTAGTAGCATTAAAGATAATATAATCTAAAAATAGTCATTGATTGATACTAGGAAAGAGTTAAGAGCGTAATAAATTTTGTAGAATAACTATAAAATTTATCACTACATGTAGATTTCTACGACCCCAGTTAGGACGATAAAAAGTGGGAATTGGAAAAGTATTTTGAATTACTTAACTTTTAATAGAATTTGTATATTTTTTAAGTGCCAGTTTTCTAACTCATAGGAAGCGCGTCTTCCTCGTGTTCTGAGAGTCCCGCGTTCGAGCCCCGGCACAGGAATGGTTGTTCTTCTGTGTGCTATCTGTGAAATGTGTGACTTTGGCCCCCTGTAAAAAGGGGCTGTGCAAGCGAAAGTGATAAGTGCGTATCTAAGTCATGCTCTTGGCGCTACTTCAAAAACAAGAGACGTTCCTTTCGGACTAAATCTTCTTTTGTATCAGCAGGGGGCATGTCCATTGTAAGTGTCATAAGTAACAACAACAACACAATTTTTAAATATTCTATGCAATAAATAAACTTTTGTTATTAAAAGCAATCTATTAATAGAATCGAATCTAAAGTCATTCGCTAATCCTGATACTCACTAGATCACTCATTTGGTATGCATAAATAAGATAATCTAACGCAAAAAATTAATACGAAAATAGTTAATTGCCTAAAAACGACATATATCATCCAACTGGTTGCTTCTATCTAATATTTTTAAAGTACTTAAAAATGCAAGAGATAAATATCAAAAATACAGTATTTCCTTATTAGAGTTTAGATGAAAAATGGAAATTCACTACAATATTGTTTGAATAATCTGCTGTAAGAATCGTGACATTAAAAATTATTTTTAAAAGAAAAGGATTATTAGTGATAAGCAAACCTAATCCAAAATCATAAAGAAAAACATCATGTGCTAAATCTAAACGCTTCAAAGTATAATCTATTGTAGCTATGAGATGTTGGTCTTAATTTTATGCTCTTGTTGCTTCATGGCATTTTTCAAAAAAAGAAGTTCCTTTATTTATTTATTTTTATTCTCAATTCAACAATTCCCAAAGTACTCTCTGGTAGACAACTTAATTTATAGGAAGATTTATTGCATATTTGAATATAAGAGTTTGATATAATTAGCTGTCAGTAAATATATATAAACTTTAAATGAGGTTGAAATAAAAAGAATTTTTTTTGTAAAATAATATTCTTCTTTAAAAGTTCTAATATTATATTTTGGACCTAAAATGTCACTTTGATTTATTGCCGTTTTCTTGAAATAAAACATATTTTTTCTAGCAAGATTGCGTTCAAAATTATACATAAAACATGACCTGTTTCTAAAAAAATAATAATGTTTTGTACTGCTACTGGATATAAGAACGAAGACAATTTCATCTAATTTACCATATTTAATAAATGCACCTGCAAAACAACGGGATTCACCATAATAGTTGTTGTTTCTGTATTTCTTGATTTTTTTCGCTTAAAATAAAACAAAGCGATTTAGTTTCAACTTGCTTTCGTAACATTTGTTTTATGTCCTTTCACGTTAAATTTTAAATAGATTTATTTAGATTTTTCTTTCATGCTTATAAAAACTTAAGGGTGTTTTTTTTCCTGATTTTCACTTGTTTACTCATGTACATGAATTATGAATTTCTGCAAGCTTACATACTAATTTATGCATTAGTGTTGTTGTGTTGTGCTGTGTTGTTGTGACTAATGGTGCTTGCCGTGGATAAGCCTCCGCTGATGCAATCGGTAGATTTTAAGCCTAAGGAATGCGTCTCTTTGGCGCCATCTAGGGCCAAGAGTACGACTTAGCTACACACACGTCACAACCCTTTTTAGGGAGCGGGCTTCATTCATGCAAATTCATAATTCATCTCAGGTCGTAATATAGACTGGGAAGAGAAAACGACCTCTTCACCTCTGACCTTGTACCCCCAGTGGTATCACTCTCGACATGGATGACTTTGTGACTATGAACAGATTTATCGAGCGCCAGCCGCCACACACTCGGATTTATTAGTTGTTCAACTATTTAATTCACTATTATATAAATGAGAGGAGCATAACGTGCATATGACTTTTTAAAATCAAATTTTTAAAAACTATGATAATAAAAAAAACTGAGAGTAATAAATAAATCGAAGATTTAAATAAATGAAATGTCTGAACACAAAATACATATTTCTTGCACATTTCATTTAAATTTGTTCGATAATTTTATACATTAACATTAAGAATATATTAGCATTGTATAGGTTTAGTTTACTTATTTGTATTGGCTTACTTTTTTTATGTAAAAATAAAATTGTTTTTGAAAAACTGTTTCTTGAAAATTTTATATGTTATGAATTTTATTTAATTAAGACTGCAATAAACCTAAAATAATAATAATTTTTCATTTTCTGAAAGCTTTATTATATTTATTCCTTTTAAATTGTTGCAACGCTACATTCTTGGATTTCACTTACTATCTTATTAAAAATGTATAATTTCTTTCTTTCTTTCTTTAAAAATGTATAATTTCTAATATAAATGCTCTGTTTTTTTTAAAGAAAACATAATTTATATTGTGTAGTTTTAAAATTTACCTAATTTTATATTTTGAATTTTTTAAACTCAAATTCTAGTTAGTTAATAGTTTACAACTTAAAAATGTGTATTTTTCTATTGCAAAATTTTAAAACAGTTGAGAAAAATACAAGGTTATATTAATTAAATCAGTTTTATATATCACTTTATCATTCATTGCTGAATTAATATTTCAATATACAATAATATCGTCCATACAAATCCATGTGTCGTACTATGTTTGTTTTATGATTTTTGGTACCCAAAATAAGTTGCCAGCTTTTTAATGTAAAATAATTTGTCATTTCAAAATTTTCCAATTGTTGGATTACTCAAAAAGTTAAATATTTCGCTATTATATTATGTATTAAAGACAATTATTTCATAAAAAATATGTTTAATATCTACAATTTATTACAAAAATGTGCGGGTTAATTTTTTATATATAATGAGGGTTAATACAGTAAAATTATACAAGAATATAATAAATAGTTTTATATTAAAATGTTACAGAAAAGTATGATACAAAAATATGAACAAAAATATTTTTTATAGTTTTTCGAAAACTACAGATAAAATTTGATTTCCATTATTTTTTTAATTTGATTTTCAAAAATTTTCTTGGTTCTACAAAGGTTTCTAAAGAATTTAATATAAGGATTAAATAACATAATATTTATTTATTCATATATTTTTCTAAATATATTAGTTTTGAATCAAGTAGGATTATTTGATTAATATAATTTTTCAAAAATCATATTATAAAACCATATTGAATTCTAATATTAACATAATCATACTTTATTAATATTAACCCTTTAACGTAAGAATTTATTTAACTTTCTAATTACATGACCCATCCTGTTTTGGTCCTTTAATTTTAATTTAATTTCTTTAATAATATATGCAATATTTGGGATATTAAAGCGTTTCGAATTGATTTGTACCTACTTAAATACTTAATTCTGTGGCTTAGTTGCAGACTTGAAACTAAAAAAGTCAGTGCGCGTATCAAACTTGTCATTGTATAAGAAGGGGTTAAACCATTTTATCGTGAGTGTTCATTTTGAAAGAAATTTTATCGTCTAAAAGTTTTGCTGTCTTTTTTTTTAATTTGAAAGAATTTATTCGAAACAAATATCTTCAAGAAGTAGCAGCACCACTCATTTTTTTCCTGAAAAGCTATACATAAGAATCAAAATGTCTTAGTCAGAAACATTTCCTCCAAAAGCATTTTAATTACAATCTTTGTTACTATTATTTATGAATGAGAGAGCGCCACTACATTACTAATCCGTTTTCATATATCACTAGCATAGTTTCTCAAATCTCTAATTACACCAATGCACTTACTTCTCTTGAGAAATCCGGTGAGATATGTTAGTTATTTCAAGCATTTTCTGTGGAGTAATTATGCATTAATTTAAGGTCCATCTCAACGAAATGGCTTGTTTGGAGTGCTTTGTTACAATGCAATGTATGCAGCTCGTCCTACTAACACGATTCACATCCTGATTAATCGAATTTCTAGAGGATGTAGTTACAGAAAGGGAAAAAGGGAACGACAGAACAACTAATACCCTTTATTCTTCTAAAACCATTGATTCCATTAATTTCGCTTCCAACTGGTACTTATGTTGATAACTCAGTAAAAAAACAATATATTGAAAAAAATAATTAATTAAATGAAACCTAAGTGGCAAATATTTATTGCAGTTTCATATCACAATTTATTTTACCAATTAGTGTAGTTTATTAATAGGTTAATGTTGTTCTAGATCTTTAATTGGCATCATAACTAACTAATAGAACCAAAAAGGAATTTAACTTGAACAAAAAATATTTTTTTTATGATTGATATTAACAAGAAGTAAATGAAAACTATCTTGTTAATTTTTTTCTGAAGCTGGAATAGTTTCAGTTTACAAATAAAAGTGCATTAAATTAATTAAAATTAACTAAAATCTTTAATTGTAATTGGGTTTTATTGAATCCAAGAGGTTTGGTAGCAAAACTGAGCAGAAAAAATATTAAAACGAATAAACAAATATATATATTTCAAACAAAAAAATTAGCGTATGCTTCAAATTGTCAAATTAAGCTTGTGTTAAATTAAGTTTTGAATCACTTCTAAAAGAATCTAAATATAATGTTTAGGATTTAGATCCTCCATATTTTGAATAGAAAATCAATTATAAATGAGTTTATAGAAGCATTTTATTTGTATTTTAGAGAATATTTTGAATTTGAGAATAGTTTTCATAAACACATAAAACTGGAGTTTAATATTTAAATATCATGCAGAATTTTAACACATGAATAAAATTCAATGCCTGGTTAAAATTTATTTCTTTGCCAATTATTCATTTTTATGGTAGTTTTACATAATTATTTTTTAAAAATTTTGTTTAAAAAATTCCTAAATGTTTTATGTTTATAAAAGCTAATAACAAAAGTTGTTTTAAAATGTACAGAGATTCAATTAATTTAAAGCCTTAAATGAGGATTTCCATTACTTAAGATTTTAAATTTGTATTTTTATCCTTAATGGATATGCTAATGAAGAGTTACAAGCACTTAATGATCAAATCGGCAGAAAAAAATAAAGATTTCACCGAAATAGGCTAGGAATAATGAACTTTAAATAAAAATTAACTAAAGTATCTTAATTAAATAAAAGGGATTTACATTCAGTAAATGCTATTTATTTTTACTTTTAAATGAAAGTAGTTTAAGGTGAATTTTCGTATTCTGATTAGGTATCCAATATGCATTAGTAACTCAGAGAGCTGTGTTAAAAATAATGAAATGTCTTGAATTTAAGAAATCGTTCCTTTTTCATTTATTTTTGATGTATTCAACTTATAAGATAAATTGCAAAGGGGATATGAGTTGCATTTTTTAAGGCAAACTAGTATTCAACTGGTATATGACATTCTTTTTTTTTGTATGAAATTTTGAAAATACTTCATTGATAGATTAGAAGTTATAGTTATGAATCAATGCTAAAATTTAAAATAGAATGGGAAACAAGTTGGACGTTGCTTTTATTAATTGCCTAAAAGTGTAGAAATTGAACGATGCTTTATTAAATACCGGAAAGAGTAGAATATGAACGATGCTTTAATTAATTGCTTAAAAGAGTAGAAATTGAACGATGCTTTAATTAATCGACTGAAAGAGTAGAAATTGAACGTTGCTTTAATTAATTGCTTATAAGAGTAGAAAATAAATGTTGATCGGTAGAAACGATAGAATTTCCTACAATGTTTCTTTTTGACGTATATATTAATTAATAGTTCACAGGATAATAAAGTTAGCCTTATAGAGAGTATAGAAATGAAGAAAGTTGTCATAATGGGTAAGTGAAAGACAACGGTTGTTAAAACTTTCGGTTTGATTTCGATTCAGATTACCTTTTAACAACTTTAAAAATGCCTCACCGCAGGGTTCGTGCTCATTACGGGCAAATGTCAGAGTTTGACAAATTTCGTATCATTGGATTGAAAGAGGCCGGTTGGACAAATCGGGGAATCGCTCGTCATTTCAGTCGAAGCGATGTGGCGATTCGAAGATGCTGGCAAGGATGGGTGGAAAATGGCAGCTCAGCGTCAGGATGGTAGCGGTCGACCTAGGGCCACAACAGATCGTGACGTCAGAGTGATTATCCGAACAGCTGTCACATCATCTTCTTAAACTCTATTAACTATCATATGTTCAACCGAAATGCCAGTGTCCACCATGACCATTCACGGACTGTTGAGACAGTGAAATCTACGCGCTCGCCGACCGTTACGCCACCTGTCACTCACGCCTGCACACTGCCAAGCCAGATTACAGTGGTGCACGGCTCGATCAGGTTAGAATGATGCCGACTGCGGACTATAGTGTTAGCGATGAATCCCGCTTTCTACTGTTTATTTTGATTTACTGCATTTGTAATATTATGAATATTAGCGGTAATCACCAGAAAAAACTTTGTTTCCAAAAATAATGCTTTAAACATATTTTTTGTGAAGATGTTATAATTCTTGCTAATCAATCTGCCTGATCAAAATTCTTGTTAACTAATTATTATTGTTAACAATACATATCAAGTATTATCTTGACGGAATTAAAAAAATGTGTATTATATTTCTCGCTATGTTTTTTTTTATAAATTTTTAATTGAATCTTATTTATAAACGTTCTAATTAGATGTTCAATTATTTTAATTGCAATAATTAAATCATGAATTAATTGAGTAATAAGCTCTTAATTTCGATTATATAATTACATGTTATTCAACTTCTTTTGTTTCCACTAAATAAAACTAGATTTTTCTTTTAATGAATATCCATATTTGAGATGAAAATCCGCTTAAACAGGAAATTATATGAATTTTAAATAAAAAGATAAAAAGAGTATTTTCTCTCTCTCATATAATTTGTCTTGGAATATTGAAACATTTGGAATTATATTTGTGTCTTGAACATAAAAAAACTTGTTCGGTAAATTAATTAGCACACTTTGGAAAACAGTTTGCGAAAGAATAATATCTTTTATTCTTAATAGTTATCATTATATTAATCAAATAAACTAGAAATATAACAGGAAACTGATACAACAATTGGAAATTAAGGGAAATAATCAATTTCTTCAATATTTGTATATAATAATCAAGTCAGTTAACGAGGAAGCGAAATTAAATTTTATTTTCATTTTTTAGAAGCATTTTTGAGAAAGAATTTCTTAGCGGCTCTTTGGGTGCAATAATATTTTCAGTGCAAATAAAAAATTTGAATTCTTGTAGTTAATTTATCCTTTACTAATTACAGAGAAGGCAATTTTTTTAATTAAATCTATCGACTCAGAGTATTGATTAAGGCTTATTAATTAATGTATCACTGGCTTATAAATGCTCCTGTATTTATTATTTTAGTATATATTCGAGTAAATCATAAAATGATACATATACACACACGTTATTGAATTAGAGATGGAAAGCATTTTATTTTATTAAAAAAATCAGATATTTTAAAATTTATCAACTGAGATATAAATATAACTATGCACATTAGCGAAATTATAAAACTCATTAGTTTTCATTGATATTTTTTTTCTTTTCATGGAGAATTAAACAACTTTAATTAATTTAAAGAATTAATAAGAGATTTGTCAACTATATGTGGTTTCTTACTTCGTGTGAGGTCATGACGGCGTGGTGGTAACGTTTCAGCCCTTAAACCGGAGGGTCTCAGGCTCGAATCCCTATCCCACCTAAAAACCGTCGTGTAAGCGGGTCTAGTACATACAAATCCGTCAGGACCAATGCTCTCCCACTGGTGTGGTTTGACAGTTTGGAGAAGAGGTGCCTGTTAAGGTGTTGTCTTCTTCATCTGACTGCGATTCGCATTTACGAGGTCCGTTTCAATAAAGTCTTAATGTAGCTTTAAAACTGGACATTCATACATCTAAATTTTTCTTGCAGAGTCTGGGAGAGCTGAACATAAAAGTAAATTGAGCATTTCTTTTTTATTTAAAAATTTTAAATAGACTCTTATTCAAAAAATCGTCTCCATAATTTTTAATAATAATTTCCAAAAATTTTATTTTTGAGATTGTGTTACAAGTCAACTAATGTCTAACAACAAATGCGAAATGCTAATGTTGCTTTTTTTGTTAATATTGTTATAAGCGGGCGAACGCCTCGAAAGACACGGAAGGAGAGAGAGATCGGCGACGGTTGACGAAGAGCTTGGCGCCAGCTGGGTTAGTTTGGCGAAAAGAATAGTCAGGTAACCGCTGGATCACTCGCGGTGTTTTCTGAAGCGTGCTTGCTTGCTCGGCTATATAAGGGACGGGTTGCCGCAGCTGGCAGTTCCTCTCGGAAGAGTAGAGAGTGGTTGTAGCGATCGGATTACTTTTCTCGCTTGTTATTAGTGAGCTGTGTTTACGTTTGCTGTTAACGTTGTATAATTGAGCTCACTGCGATTTACTGTTGCTGTGCTATACGATAGCTGTTTTGCAGTCTGTTTTTATTGCGCGTACGTCTTGCATTTACGCTGTAAGTGACTGTTGACTGCTGGATTGCTTTTATCTGAAGATTTACTTTATCGAGTCATCCTGTAAATACCTGTAAATAAATTTGTTTGTGCTGTCCTCAAGTAAAGTCCATTCAATCCGAACCCGATACGCTTAAAACGTAACAATATTTTTCATATTTACAACTAAAGATCTTTTTGTCGCGGATAAACTGTATTTTCAATTATTACAAATATAGACTCTTATTTATTTTATAGTTTATTGAAAGGGTTGATATATTGAAGTCATTTATACTCACCACTTGTTTATTCAATTATATAATCCAAAACGGTATTTCTATTTCTGTTAAACTAAGATTTACCGGTCCTTCTCGCAGAAAGCAGACGATATTTTTGGTGCTTCTTTATTTCTTGGTTTTCATGATAATAACATTTTTTAAATGAAATGACTTGCATTATGAGTTTTCAGTAAATCAGTTTGAGCTATTTATTTTTCATAAAGAGAATGGTATTTATCAATATATAGTTCCAAGTACGTTTTTAATTTGAAGATCAAAAATAAATGGATTTAATATACTTTTTTAATTAACTGAATTCCTAATACTTTCAGATGTATACTTCAATTTAATTTAGCTAATTAATAATAGAAAGTTAATATTTTAATATTTAAAAAATAAATGATTTTAGTTTACTTAATGTAAGTCTTCGAAATAAAAATTCATATTACAACTGGAAAAATATGTTTTATTTATTTAGAATGGAATGGTAAAAAATATGTGTATACGGTCTTTTAATGTTTAAATTTCAAATTTGGGAATTTTCTGTTGAAATTTAATAATAACAAAGATAAATAGAATTTTTGCGTATGACATTATAAATTAAACCTTCTCTTGCTAATAAAATGCAAAAGTTCCAAAGGTTAAGTGGTGATTTTACACGGTTTCGGAACCATAAAACTTCTTTTATATGATATAATTCTTGAGTTCATTTAAATATTAAATTTTGTATACACAATTAAAAAAGTAAGAAAATACAACAAAATAAAGATTAAAATGAAATCTTCTATGCATATTTTAATGTATCATGTCAGGATATCATTTCTTGAACGGCCAAGCACCACTTACTCGTACAAGTTAAATTATAATTTTATTCATTTCAATTGTTTCATCAAATGAGTCACTTTAGTATTGCCAACGATCCAAAAAAACTTTGTCTCGTACTGGTTGCTTTAAAAAATTTCACATTTCCTATTTATTTCATTTCATATAATACAGTGATCAAAATGACATTTTTATAGGTTTTATTTGCTTTAATGATTAATTATTTTTTTAAATCAAATATTTTTTTAATGCAATGACAACACGTTATTAAAAGTTGACTGGTCGTGTTGATAATAACATTTTTATTTTTCACCTACGGATTTTTGTTGAAGCCAAAAACCTCACCCCCAAAACAACATATTGTTCTAACATGATAATATAACAAATAAACATGGTCATTATATAAAAGTGGTAGCAATGATACTACTTGAAATATGAAGATTATTCTAATCAATAAAGTTGAAAATCATATGATTAGCCCTTTAATATTCTGGCTCCCTTCAAGTAACACTTTCTTTAAAAGCAGGTATTTCCATCTACGCTTGTACTCTTTTAAGCTGAGGGTCAGTTACTTTCCATTGTTCTAAGTAATAAATTTGTCATCACTCTAATTAAGGCATTTTCCTTTCAGAATCTTAATTAGATATTAGTTTCAGTTTTTTCTGCAAAAACATTTTTAAAAAATACACAATCCCCTCAGAGAAGGACTTCCCATTTTTTTACTCCCTCAAAGAACATGGAAATAGGTTGTGATAAAGTTGCATTTATCAATGATAAAATAAAAAATATAATGGGGTTTAACGTAATATTTTTTTTTCATATTGATTTCTTGTAGAAAGAAGGAAGATGCCCATAACAAACCCTCTTGGATGATAAGACCGAATTTCTCAACGTGCCTGAAACAGCCTCATTGGAAGTAAGACGATTAAATTGTATTAATAATAAATTATTAGTTTTGGGTTTTTAAGTTTAATTTGCTGATAGTTTATTTGAAAATTCAAGGTATTCAAGAATATAGAAATGAATTTTCTTTGATAACGTGATCAACTTACCATGGAATTTCCATCTCTATGAAGCACACATAAAGAATGGGCGAACATTTAATTAAGAAAAACATAAATCTTGCTTTCCTCATGAGAAAAAACACTTTTCTGAAAAATGGACCCAATTTCGTTCTTTTATACACTTTTAGATTAAACAAGGATTAATTATTTTTTCTTTTACGGATGTTCTAGCAAAATAGAAGCTGTTAGAAATTTGTTCCTGAGAATGCATTAGGGATACTAATATAATGAAAAACTGAGATATCTGAACTATATTCAGCTTTTTATTTGTACTCAGTTTATTTCTAAATTGTAATATTTCTTTTACTGTTGCTCTTCTTCTCGTATTCCTGTTTGCAACCAATGCAGCAGCATCTGAGGCTATCGACTCCTGAAGACTTAAGGGCAGAAGTCTGAATTCTTTCTCACGCATGTCACAAACACTTTTTATGGGGTGGACTTCATTCACGTATTTCATTCATTCACCCACATATAGTAATTTTGATTTGGAACAGGGAAATATTACCTCTTCCCCAGTACCTCCAATGATATTACTCCCGACAGCTAGGTCTTTGTAACACAATAGATTTGGCATGTCCAGCACTCACGGAGAGTCTTAGGCTATCGGATTCGAACTCGCAGCCCAAGGGACGCGAATCCAACGCCTTAATAACCAGGCTATTCCGGCCCTTGTAATATTTCCGTTTACCTTTTTTTTTATAAATGCAGAAAAGAAAGTCTTTTATTATAGGGTATTTTGATTTTAATTTAACTTTATCAATACAATTAAAATACTGTTACAAGGGGTCGAGCATCACAGAAGCACGCCAAAGTTGGCGGCGTTTGAAGTGTAGCTTCGCGCCCCGCGGGTTGGTTTGGCGAAAGGTAGTCGCTGGATCATACGTGAAGCGGCGCGTTGCTTCGCGGTCTTTTGAGCATGAGTGCTCTTGGCTATATAAGGGACGAATAGCCGTAGTTTCGGTGCAAGCCTGCTGAACCTTAAACTAAGGATTTTTTTCTTATGTCCAACTCTTATAGTCGTTTCGCACAGCCAATAACATATCTGTTTCTTTCTCTCGCCACGCCCCCATTCTACTGGGAGCACCATGCAACTCTTCAGTCCAAGTCAGTCAGGCACAAGCTACGCTTTCAACAACAACTACCATGTATGAGGGTAAGCCCCTGCGGAGCTAGGTACCTCTCTCAACCCCACAACTAGTTCCGGTGTTTGTTGAGAGTTTCCTCTCGGAAGAGAAGCGTCTCGCTGGAATTGCGGATTACTGAGCTGTATTTACGTTTGCTGTTAATGTTGTATAATTGAGCTCGCTGTGATTTAGTGTTGCTGTGCTATACTATAGCTGTTTTGCAAACTGTGTTTATCGTGCGTAAGACTTGCATTTACGCTGTAAGTGACTGTTGACTGCTGGATTGTTTTTATCTGAAGTTTTACTTTATCAAGTCATCCTGTAAATAGTTGCAAATAAATTTATTTGTGCTGTCCTCGAATGAAGTCCATTCAATCCGAACCCGCTGGGCTAAAAACGTAACAATACCATTATCAAAGAAAATTACTTCACAAACGAAAACTGTTTTCTTGCTTGTTTTATTATTATTTATTTTAGAATTTAAAAAATTAAATTAATAACTTTAGGAAAATTTTGATAATTAGTGTAAATGCATAAGAAAATAAGAAACAAGTGAATAGATCGATAAGGAATATTTATTACATAAGTCAGTAAAAAAAATTCACACACTACTGTAACATGGCTTTAATGTTTATTATATACACGGAACTCTTTAATGGAGACCATTTCATGACAACATTAATAAACACTATCAAAAATGCAAATGTGCGTTTCATCTGTCTGATAAATTTTGTGCAACTTTTACTTTATTCTTTGATTTGTTAAGTTAATCAAATAGATTTTAAGAAAGATCGTTCTGTTTCCTCTTTCAAGAAAAGAAGAGAATCACGTTATTAATTATTTAATGAAGCAATAACTATTATCTAAATTCCTGGAAAACAATAAAATCTATTGCAGAAAATTATACAAATATGTTCATAAATATTTCTAGAATTCTCGAAAGAGTTGCATTACTGTTAATTTGGTATGATTTAAAAGATATTTATTTAAATTTTGAAAAGGAGTAAAATTTATGTATATGTAGTAAAATCCATGCATTAAAAAATAAAATATTCAGCTTAATTTTTAATAAATTAAAATTTTTATTAATTTTTTTTAAGTTGTTTAGTTCACATCCATCCTCCAAAACTAACAATTATTCTCTATTTGGTGTTTGTTGATCTAATATTCAGGTCTGCAAATCTTCAATTCACACACAGTCATCTTCTTTATAAGTAGTGATTTAAAACTTTTAGCACTGTGGATAAGAATATAAAACTGATTCATGCAAAACATTATTTTGTCAGTCATTATCTGCAGTGATGCAGATAATTCTATTCATATTTAAATTATAGTACTATATCCCAGAAACTCTGCACTTTATTATAAAAGCCTGGATAAAATTACTGATTAAAATATAAAATACAATAAGAAATAAGGCAATTATTTGAACACTAAGGAAGGTTTATTACACAAATGACATTTTTTGTGAAATTACATTTATTATGACAATCGATATTGGTTAACTTCTAAGTACTTGTTTTCATGTGAGTCATTGATTATGAATATAATTTAAAATAAAATCATCATTCCATTATTCCTTTTGAAATAAAACGTTAAATATTCTCTTTAGGCAATAAAGGTGACAATTTTCATATAAACACTCGTAAATGTAAATGTTTGTACCCAAATTTACACGTTAATAAGTATCTTCATTTAAGCTCCAATTCATTTCAAAGAATTTTAAACATGCTTACAAAATGATTTTATAAAAAGTTTATAACTGATTTGATTCTCAATATGCTGAAATATTAATAGTAAAATATATAGCATGCTATCAATACATATCATCAGACGCATTCATTATAATGTAAACTTTGTCAATTTGTTTGAATCGATTCAATTTAAAATCTCGGAACGGATACTCTTTAAATTCCAATAATTTCAATTGATATCTACTTAGCTTATTTCGGATAAATCATGTTTTCCTAATACTGAAATGATAGTTTCCGCTTTACTTCATGTTAATGAGATTTTCTCTCATCAATTTATAACGTAGAAGATGTAAGGATAACCAGACTGCTTTGCTAATGAATCCTTATAAAATATTCCAATGCTATCAATGCAAATTTATATTTTCACCATAATATTTCCAATTTTCGCAGATTTCAAAGCAAAAATCCTTTTGGAAATAAAGTAATACATGATAGTTCGGAGTTAAAATAGAGTTCAAACAAGGAAACGAGTTTTACTATGTTATTCAATACGAAAGTTATCAACTGGATATTTACTTCAAATGTATTTGTAATTAAATGTGTTTGGTGCTAGAAAGTAATTTGAAACATTGAGAAAAAAAATAAGATTTAAATATCTGTTTTGCCTTTTAGTATTTTGTGTTTGATTATGCGTTTATTTATGTATATACAAGGTGGCCAGAAATAAAACACCCCTACTCTGACCTCCCTGGATATCGAACTACTCAGTGTAAAGGCTCAAAATTTCGTACACATACTATTCAAAATATGGGGAAACGGATTTCACGAAAAAAAAATTAGTTCCTGAAATCACCGATAGGTGGCGCTGCACAACTGGAACTATGATCAAAAGACACAAATAATAATAAAAATTAAAATGTTTATGCGGAATGGAATGCTTCCATGCTTCCTTTTTAATTTTTCTGCCCCTTATGGAAAATAAAAATAGTAAAGAAGCTAGAACTCTCGTTGTAACTGCAATTTCATACTGTAACCAGAAAAATTTGCATAAAGCATAGTTAGAAGCCATGTTAAAAGGTGGGGAATGTCATTCTTATTAGTGATGGCTGTCACGCTGCCAGAACGCGCTTTGCTTGTGAAGTTGTTTTACGAGAATAAAGGAAATGCTCCAGCAGCACTTCGAGAGTTTCGCCGACTTAAGGATTTGCGTAAGGGACCATTGCTTCCACAAGCTCTCAGGAGAATGATCGCTCGATTCGAGGAAACTGGACATCTTGGAGTTCAGCCTGGTCGAGGACGCAAACCGGTTCGTTCAGATGTCGTTGAAGATGTTGCCACCGGTATTGTTGAACAGTCAATGGATAATGTTTTAGGCTGCAGTAGTGCACGTGCAGTGTCACGACACTTGGGTGTTCCCTATAGCACAGTGTGGAACGTACTCAGAAAATGGTGCATTGTTTCCCGTACAAAATCCGCCCTAATCAACAATTGCTGGCCACAGACAGGGAGATGCGACTGACCTTTGCATTGACATTTCTTGCTAGAGTTGAAGTGGATGCATCGTGGCCGTGGCAGATTCTGTGGAGCGATGAGGCCCATTTCCACCTCAGTGGAACAGTGAACACCCATAACTGTCGCATATGGGACACGACAAACCCCCGTACCTTCCAAGAGATTCCACTCCACTCACCGAAAGTTACAGTCTGGTGTGGATTCACAGCCACATTCATCCTTGGACCGTTCTTTTTCGAAGAGGTTACTTCCAATGGCCTTGAGACATGTACCGTGACGGCCAACAGGTACAAAAGGATGCTCGAAACATTTGTTGTACCCCATTTGCAGCAGCGCCAATGCCTTGACACCATTACTTTTATGCAAGATGGAGCACCTCCACACATTGGACTCCCTGTGCAACAGTTTCTTCGTCAACATTTCACCACTGACAGAATAATCAGTCGCGCGTTTCCGACAACTTGGCCATCTCGTTCACCGGATCTTAATCCGTGTGATTTTTGGCTTTGGGGACACTTAAAAAACCTTGTTTATCGAGAACGTCTGATAACCTTGGCAGATTTGAAAGAGAGTATCAGTCTGCATGTGAGAAGCATCTCAGATGACCAGTTACGATCCGCAGTTGAACAAGCTGTCCACAGACTTCACATTTTACATCTTCAGGAAGGGAACCATATTGAGCAGCATTCCCTGCATCGATAACGTCCTTGTTTCATGTATGCTAGGTACTTTCAAATAAAATGTGTTTAAAACGTGTTTTTGTGTCTTTTCAGCATACGTCCAGTGGTACAGCGCCACCTATCGGTGATTTCTGGAACTAAAATTTTTTTTCGTGAAATCCGTTTCCCCATTTTTTGAATAGTATGTCCACAAATTTTCAAGCCTTTACACTGAGTAGTTCGATATCCAGGGAGGTCAGAGTAGGGGTGTTTTATTTCTGGCCACCCGGTATATATATTTCAATTTTCGCTTAATATATTTTTTAATACTAGAATATCATAGAATTTAAACAACATGCTGTTCTTCCAAATTTCTATATTTGTTATCCATTGAAATCTGGCTGTTAATAATAGGTGGAAAAGGTAACATGAGGAAATTTAATTATCATTTTCCTTGATTGGGTTTATGGAATGATACTTTATTCAAGACGATATGTCTGTAATTCATAAATAAGTAATATTGGTATTTGCCCTGACACTATATCAAGAAATAGTAACATTTATAATTTAATATTCGGTATACATTTATTATTATGTGTTATTGTTATTTATGCGCTAATTTGTGCAGTAACTTCTAAGGGTAGAGGACAATCGGGGATATAAGTTTGACTTTTAGCTTTTTTTTAGAAGACTTTCAAGCACTCTCTTGCTCTGCCCCTATTTACAAGAGGGGGGATTGTGCTGTTTCACACATTTCACATATATAGGACAGAGTGAAGAACAACCCTACCTGAACCAGAACGCCCGTATCTCTACCCTTAGGCCAGGATTTTGGCCGTTTATATTTATTCTTTATGCTTAGAATTTTTCAATCTAATTAGAATAATCATTGACAATTTTAGCTTGATACAAAACTACAAATGTTTTCTAAGCTATGCTTAGAATTCTTCAATATAATTCAAATAATAATTGGCAATTTTAGCTTGACACAAAGTTACTAATATTTCTTAAGCTATGCTTAGAATTTTTCAATATAATTTAAATAATCATTGGCAATTTCAGGTTGACACAAAACTACAAATATTTTCTAAGCTATGCTTAGATTGTTTCAATATAATTCAAATATTAATTGGCAATTTTAGCTTGACACAAAACTACAAATCTTTCCTAAGCTATGCTTAGAATTTTTCAATATAATTTAAATAATCGTTAACAATTTTAGCTCGACACAAAACTACAAATGTTTCTTAAGGTAAGGTATGCTTAGAATTTTTCAATGTAATTCAAATAACCATTGACAATTTCAGCTTTATATATATATATATATATATATATCTATATATATATATATATTGATGTAATTATTTATTGCTCAGTGAAGACAATCATTTGAAAACAAATCGTTATACTAAGTTCCATACTGTTTCAGAAAACATTTTTGCAATTACATTTAGTCAATACTCTGTAAATTAATAAAGCATTAAAATATTATTAGAGTTAATCTGGGTAGATTCTCTATTTTTTAAAGATGAATGAAGGTCAATGCTTTATCAAATAAAAATATTCTGAAGTATGTTTGAAATGTTCTGTATAAGATTCAACAAAAAATTCTATTCACACAGAGAAAATGCGATACAAATAAATCAGAAAACAGATGTTTAACAATGCTTAAATGAGCTTTCACGTAAGAGTCAGCAAGTAAACCAAATGGGTAATCCCTGTGACTTAGTTATAGAAATTCATGATTGTTATCTCACCAAGAGGTTATTTGCATTGTATTCAAAATTAAAAACCTTACTTTTTAATAGGTACCAATATTCATACAGTATTTTCTATAATTTTAATAATATTTTAATGTAACACATAGTTTCTCACAATCACTTTTAAAAGTTATGCGATTGAATCAAAGCATTCATTCAAAATAATCAAACAGTTTAATTAAAACACTTAATCGTGCACTTTTGCCAGGGTTAAAATTAAGATTAGCAAAATGTCTTCTGAAAATCGAAAGCATGATTTTCATTTTTATTTTAAAAAATATTCACTTTTAAAATTGTACGCTTTTTAACTTATTAAACATTCAATTGCATATCTTCCGTTTAGTTTTTATTAAAATACAAGGTTTAATTTTAAAAAATGAAACACTAGGCATTGCACATTAGTATTTCTCAGCTAAAATGCATATAACAATGGGGAACAAACATGCCATAGAGGCAGTTAATATTAAAGATTAAGCACATAATCTTTATAATAAAGATTAATCACAACACTTTAAACCACAAATTGTATTTTTCTAAGCTTATGAATGCAACTTTTCAGATTTATTTGCTTGTAATAAGTGCTTTTAACGTCATTTGTTTTAAAAATGAGCAGAGTTATATTTATAAACCAAATATAGTATACGATGTATTATATTTTATTACTAAGAAAAAAATTTGATATTTACCTTTATTAAGATATTGTTATGTTCACATGGATTCGCAATATAATGAAACTTGCTTCTGTTTAGTAAAGGTCATATCGAATATTCTATCAAATATATTTTTAATAAATGAATAAAAATGATGAATAAAAAGGAATCAATCATAAAAATGAAGCACCAATCGAGAACGAAAAGCGACAGACAAATATAATTACTTTTCAAATGTAGAGGAATAAAAATCCAGTGAAAAATAATAATAAAGAAAAGAACTACCAGCATCAAATTAAAATTTTTCAAGCGTAAGAAAGGGTATATCGATATCTAAAATGTATATTCATGCATGAAAAAATGAATCAGTTAATCAAAATTGCAGAAGGCTGGCATTTTTTTTCTGTGTGCCAGCATCATCCCAATTCTTTCGCAAAAGTTTTCAAAATTTCTCTTGGATTTTTCTTTTTTTATATCATTCTCTCTCTGAATGGATAATAAAGCAATTATTTGCGTATTGTAAACTTGAGAGTTTTAAAATAAAAGACAAAAAATAAATGCAGAAAATCTAGTATTATTTAGCTCATTTAAAGAAGCGGTTTTTTTTTATATAATTTCCTTCAAAAGGTTTATGGATATTTTTGAACTAAAAAGAAATTAAATTTATAATAAATTCAACATTTGGTAATTTTAACATGATATTTACTCAGTTTCATTATAATTACTTTCCCGCATAGTAAATAGAACAATTTAGTAATATAAGAGATTTTATGGTATATGAATTTATTTCACTCTCAAAGTATAAACAGGTTTTTGATACCCAATAAAAACGAAAATGCTGCCTGAGATTGTTGTTATTACTGAGTTTATAAACGTTTTGTTGCTCAATATTTTTATTATTGGATTAACATAGAAAATTCCTTGAAATATTTAAATTTGATATTGAATTTACAAATTAGATGTGCATAAAATCAATTGTTCGAAGAACCTTTTCCATTAAAATATGTCTTTAAAAATCAAATAAAATAAACAAAACATTTGAGATAAGAAATACGTATGAAAAGTTCTTCGTGTTTTTGAAAGATTATATTTCTTCCTGCAGGCTACAGATGCAAATATCCGATATATCCTGGGATCTTCACATATGAATCATCGATATTTCCAACAAAACTTTCATGTTCCAGCGAGGTGATAAAAATAGCTATACGTATCGATTTATCATAAAATCGCAACCGAGATGCGAGGAACATTTTTTTTTTAAATTTGATAATGAGTACAGACTGGAAATCTGCAAATCTAGATAGATGTAAAAAATCACGGAAACGCTCCGCAAAGCAGAACTTTAAAAATAGAATTCTATATTTAGTACTTTATTAGACTGGATATTATCTCCCACAATTTAGCGATAATATCCATAATTAATGCAAAATTCTTTCACACATTAAAGAGGACATAACTTTGTACATAGAACTGCGAAAGTTAACCAATATATATATTTTTTACTCTGCTGTAAATGATCATTAAACAAGGTGCGTTCCATATTTTACGAAGATTTTCAATTAAATATTAACTGAAATGCTATAATCTTATTAGATAATTTTAAAACATATTATTGTATGAAATGAAATTTAAATTATATTATATACTTATTAAATTAATTATTAATCCTCATAATATATCTTTAAATCATATTAGAAAAGCAAATAATCATTTTTAATTATGCTATTTTTGTTTCTGCTTAATTTTAATGATCTTTTATTATACTTAATAGGAATAATACTTAATTTTACTTAAAGCTTTTACACAAATGCATAGTGCACATATTTTAATATATACATTTATATATGCATTATTTTGATTATTTATTAATGTGTTAATTAAAAATTTGTTAATTAATTAAGAAATTGATTTTATGTGATTTTTCAGAATTACATAAAATCAAATTCATTATTCATACATTATAATTTTAAGATAATTTTTAGCCTTCAGATAGTAATATCATTTAAAATTTGCATTGTAAAAATATTGAAAGTAAACTTAAAATTATCGACATTAATCTGAATGCGAAAATATTCTGATAAAATAAAATAAATGATGATACATTAAGCAGATTACCAAATTCTTTGTCAGTGAATTCAGAATAAAGAAGTAATTAATGTCTCTCTAATAGGGCATTTTAAAAAATTAACTTTTTCATAGCATTGTTTAGTAATAAAAATAGTGATATTTCCTTTACTAGAATAAAAATTACTGACTTTTATATCTTACCTTTTAAATCATAAAGAGTCATCATTTAGTTTGAATTTTTAAGTTTGATCTAAGAGTATTAACCTTCAATGAAAGTTCATAAGTATCTTTTTATTTGCTAATTAAAATAATAATTTTTTTACAGACTACGCATGTAAAAAAATAAATTAAAACGTAACAAAAATAAACGAAAGACGTTGAACTCATTAAAGAAGAATTTGTTTAGTGATTTCATGGATATTTGAAAATATTTTCATGATCTTCTAAATATTAATAAGATATTTTAGGGACAGGTGTTATGTTGTGCACAAATTGATTCGGATATTCATCATTTAATACAGTTAATATTTACATTAAATTTTAATTCGTCATTTACATACTATCCTTTAAGAAAGAAATGTAAATTTGCCAATGAGAATGCAAAAACGGCAACATGGAAAACAATTTCAGATGTTTTCATTCTGTTTTATGAAAAATATTAACCTGTTAAGACGTTTCGTTTTATATAAATGTATTTAAAAACTCCCTATTAACCTTCTTAATAGATGGTGTGAAGATTCTATCTTCATATCAAAGAATGTTCTTCGTGTGCAAAGATCTGATATATAACAAGCCTGACTTTGAGGGTAAAACTTTTTTCTGTTATTGTTGAGTAATTTCGAAAATCACTACACTCAAATCCTATCCTTATTCTCTAAATATGGCTGAAAATCAAGATAGTAGCAAGGATATATCACTCTCAAAATGGTATTGGAATATAAATAAAATCAAACTCTATTTTCCTTCTTTTTTCATTTGCAATCGCAAGTGCTTATTGTCAATATTTGTTTTAGAATCAGTTGTTTTGGATTTGAATCTAAAAATATCTGGCTCTTACTTAAAATTGACTACTTTAAATCAATAGAAATGTGAATTTTCCACTGGTATGTTGCATAAATGTGAATAAAATGAGTTAGTGAGAGGTCTCAGATTTTTTCCTTTTCATCTGATAATTATTCTAAAATTCGAAATCATCTCCTATATTAAACATAAATAGTGAGGGTTTTTTTTGCATAATTCAAATTGGATTTCATTATATAAAATATTTTACTGTTAACCACATCATAAAAAGACGGTCATAGTTTTAAGGGTCCATACCCTTAGATACTGCTAGACCCCCTCTTTCCGTTGTAAAATGGAACATAATAACAATAATTGTATTAAAAAGTAACTAAAATAAATTCCTTCTCAACTTCCTAAATTTTTTGTAATATCCAAAGTAGGAATTGATTTTAAAAAAATGGTTTTTATATTACTTGTTAGCATATTTTTGCATATATTTGCATTCGTATATTCTACAGTTAATGCTAAATTGCAAAGGATAATTAAATTGCAAGAATTTATTCAAATATAGGAACTGTGGCAAGATGTTTGAATTGAAAACGAAACTGTTTTTGATACTAACAGTAGTTGTTTCAAAAGATCGCCGCTCTTAAAATCAATAAAACAATAAAAGTGAAATATTACTCTGTTCAAAATCAGGATTTCTTTTAAATAAAATTGAAACAAATCTTTGGAGTAATGCATCACTTCCTCCGGATTAACGTGCAGAAATAACCTTTTGATTGAGTGGGTTTTATTTCATTGATCAGCTCTGCAAGTAGCAGTTGATTTAAGACGGAGAAATAAATAATGTGAAAGTAAAAAGAAAAGGATTTCGAATTTAAAATTTCTTGAATAAGAAGATTTGAAATATTCTTTCAAACTTTGAATTTATCAGAGCGTAAAACTGCCAAAATGATTATTTCAAGAAATGAAAAATGAAACTAAAATTATTCAATTTTCTGAAGAAAAATTGGTAGTTCTTGTTTCGAACAATGTATTTTTAAAAAGTAAGAATACTTTATATTTAATTTCTTTATTTAAAAATAAATAAATTTCTCTATTACGTTTTTTTAAATTTCATATATTAACAACTTGAAAATTGAAATTTATTGTTCGTAATTCTATTTAAATTTATTACTTTTCAGTTTTTTTTTCCCTTTTCATAATTTTGAATGCTGAATCTAACGATAAACATTCTTTTTTGCTCCCTGATATCTCCTTATTGAGGATACATTTAGAAAAAAAATTATTACATAATACCAAGAATTACGATTTGGACATTCATTTAAATTTTCTTAAAATAGTAATTTTATTCTAATTGGCCTCTTAAGTTAAATAAACTGCAAAATTCTATATTTTGTACAGCATTACAAATCTGATATTTGTGATATAATTATAACTTTTTGTGATAATGCGATATAATTATAACTTTTTGTGATAATGTGATATACTTATAACTTTTTAAAACCTTTTATATTTAAAAAAAACATTATATATTTTTTGGAGGAACACTTGTACTCAGACAGTATACTTATCGGCAAAGTGATTTATACCATAAAATGATAACTGCTATGTAATCACAATAAATAGAAATACGTGACATCATGTGTTTCTTAGAATTGCCCAAACTTTCAAAAACATACGACTGTATATCAATCTTGGTGGATAATATAAATATTCCATTGACATTTCATTTATTTAATTTCGTACGATTTTTAATCCAATGATAAAGAGCCTTAATATATAATTCGAAAAATATTTCAGATAACTGGATAGTTATATCAAGTTTGCAGTTCTAAATATATGTTAGTAATACATTCATTTTTTTCTGCTAAATTATATTCTAACTTTGATTCAAATTTCATTTAACTTAAGGGTTGAATTTAACATTTATGTTGATTTTCCCAAGCTCCTCTATTTAATTTCAATGATTTTAGCTACCCAACACGGACCACGTTAAAATAATGCAGCTAGGAGCCCTTTTGGAAGGTTTATAAATTATTAATGTTACCTGGAAATTATTTTTCTTTTTTCGTTTGTCTACCAGGACATTCTTTCCATGCTTCTTTGAGTACTTGCTTTTAGTTGGCAGGCATGGCTTTTACAAAAAGAGCTTAAAAAGTTGCTAAGAAATAAATCTTTTGCTTAATCCTGAGAGTAAGCGAATAGATTATTTTACGAACATTCTTCCCTTGAATATTTGGAAACTCACACACGCACGCACGCACGCACACGCACACGCACGCACACACGCACGCACACACACGCACACACATTCCAAGTGTAGGACTTGGGGTGTCTTTTATGTCAGATACATCATGTACAGACAGTGATCACATCCAGTTTTAGTCCCAAATTTTTATTAACATGTAAATATTTTACACAGCACACACATAAAAAAATATCAATAGCACAGCGCGCAACAACATCATACAATTTTGTCAGTCTTAGATCCAGACTGACCACTACTCTCTCGCATCCTCTATTCTCCATTCCGACTCCGATTCGAACTCACGTGCTCCTCCTTCGTTCGTCAGTTCCGGAATGCCTTCGTCCCCCCCCCTCGGAATCAGCCTCTTCAAATTCCTCCTTCGTTCTGAAATACTTCTGTCAACGCATATCTGGTGAATTTCTCTCTACACTTAACCCTTTTCCCTCCGCGTTCCTGCGTATCTCCACAAAAAGGGTTGCTAAGTGATTTTAGCAGGGTTGCCAAAGTTGGCGGATCTTGCAGCAAGTATATAAGCATATGAATGGGCACATTATAATATTTTATATCTATTAAAAACAATTGGCTTTTTTATCGTATATGTATCGTACTAATATATATTAACAGTAATATTCCCAATTTTTCAAAGAAATTTTATTGCTATCCCTGTTGATACGTAAGAACTAAAATTTAAGTAATTAGATTCCTGAATTTATAAATTTGGCTAGTTTCCATAAGCTATAATATATATGAGTAATCACAAAAATACAACATAATTTAGTCTGCTAATGTCCTCCTCTTTTTTAGAAGCTCCATATTAGTATTAATATTTTAAATTCGCTCAAAATATTGGTATTTAATTTTAATTATATTATGAATAAAAAGAATTATGTTTTGCAATTTCATACTATCTGATATGTTAGATTGGCAAAATTCGTTCACTTGTGAGCTATTGAACACAATACAAACTCTGTCGTTTCTATTATTAAGGGGAGATTTTTGCATTACCGATTTATTGGATAAACAGTTTCATTAAATGCTGCAGAAATGGCGCACGTCTGCATAACGGATTTTTTTTTGAAAATTTATTAATTCAAAGATTTTGTTGCAAAATATTATTTTTTTAGATAACTTCCACAAACGTATTGTCCCAAAATCGAATATGTATCGTTTTTTAAGTTCTCTAAGTTCTAAATAATTATATTCATATTCATTTCATAAATTTTTGCATTATTCTATTGTTAACCATTACTTAATAAGTGGTTATTATATCTATTTATAATTTTTTAAAATTAACTCTGAAGAAAATGATAAAAATGGAAATATTGGCAAAATATTCAAAAATAGGTTTTATTAGATAATTTCGTTAAATATGAAATGTACTTTTCAAAAAAATATAGCCATAAGTAGCTATGGAGCTAAGCTCGGCTAATCTCGAACAATCTACTTTTAATAATTCGTTGCCATCGCATTTACAAAAGCTCTTATTAAAAAAAATAAGTTAATGATTACAGCAAATAAAACTTTAAAAAATGTCATTTTGAACACGTGATTATATGAA
>JAOUZG010017399.1:4019623-4043215 GCA_026289955.1 Argiope argentata
ATGTGTCTTAAATTCTAAATATTTACAATTTTCACTAACCTTTATTTTGGTAAACAAGGAATGACTCTCACAAAAACAATAAAAGGAATGACAAAAAAAAGCAAAATGATTAAAATAAAATATACTATGGTATTTCAATGTATCATGTCGGAACATCATTTCTTGAATGTCCAAACACCACATGCTCGTGCAATTTAAATCATATTTTTATTTATATTAATTGTTCAATTGAATGAATCACTTTGGTATTGATATTCACTTTGGTAAACGATCGAAAAAATTTTGTTTCAAATTTATTGTTTAAAAAAGATATCACATTTACTATTTATTTCATTTCATATAATCACATGCTCAAAATGACATTTTTTAAGGTTTTATTTGCTGTAATCATTAACTTTTTTTTCACAATCGGAGAGTTTGTAAATGCGATTGCAACGCTTTATTAAAAGTTGATGTTTTGAGATTCTCATGTAGGTAATAAAACTTCAATTTTTCGTCTACAATTTTTTTTATCTCTCGCCTACTGAATTTATTGAAGCCACAAAACTAATCACCAAAATAATAAATAATAGATAATAAAATAAATGACAAAAATCATAAAATGAATGAATTTATCTGATTATAAAAATGCTTGTTTTTATCTAAGAGAAAAAATTCATTTGAAAGGTTATTTGTCGTTAGAAATCTAATTAAAATCTTTATTTAAATTGAAAAAAACTTGAAGCATTTTTTAATTGTTTTCGTTATTTTTCTTGTTATGAAGTAAAGAAATAAATTTGAAGATTTGCATAACTCATTTGACCTAATGCAAAAACTGTGTAATCTTTAAATATATATGAGTTTACTTTTTTATATAACTTGTAATAAGATCCTACGAAAATTGCAACTAATTAATATTAGAGGAAAATCACGGGTAATGAGGAAAACAACAACTTTCTTTAGAATTTAGGAAAATTAACACTTTTTATACTTTAATTACTGTTTTATTATAAACATGAAAAAATCCGTAAAATTTGAAGAAAGAGAAAAAAAATTATAAATAACATATAAGATTAAGAAACCTTTACAAAAGACTGCTGCTTGTAAAAACTGACTTATTAGCTTTTGTTTACGAGCGGAAAGTAATTATTAACTTTTATGGAAATTTGAGATCATTTTCTTTTTTTTCCTAGATATTTTGTTAGAATATTATAAGAACGGAATTCTAAAATTTTAAGATTTTGAGTTATTGCCAAAGATTAAATAAAAATTAGAAAAATAATTTTATTCGTCAGGTAGACAATATTTTGGCAAACGGTGTTTAATTAATATAAGGATGTAATTAACATTTATTTCTAATTTTTTATTGAAAATTATAATAAAAAAAGTTGTAAATTTTGAAGTTGATTTTTCAATTTATGCATATTGAAATATTTAATTAAAAATTCCTCTGTTCAAAACTTTAATTTATATTTAGATGAAAATAGATATATATCACTTATTTAAATAACAACTGGTTTAAAGTTGCCTGGATTTAACGATGATTTATTTGATTTCTTGCCTTCAACTTAAATAAATATAAAACTAAATGTAAATTTCACTTTGCAGGGTTAACAAGATTAAAAATATTCCTTGACATACTCACATAACATTATATTTACCAATTACTCACACATTCAAGCGTCCATCTTATTAAAAATTGGCATCTTGTATAAAACTACAAACAAAGCCCTTAGAACAATTTATCTCTTAGGCAACTTATCCCGAAATTCGGTGCAGAAAATGAGTTTCCATTCCAGTATCCCCTTAAACAATATTTAAAGAGATTAATGTTAGATATAATAGAGCTTTCATTATGGCGGGCTTTTACAGGATCGATCTCACAATCTTTGTTTCCTTGGCAGTGTGGAAATTTAAACGATGAATATCTGGATTTAATGGATAATTGACGATATCCAAGTGCAAGTGTTTCCTATCTGAGGTGGCTTTCTGGCAATAAGAGGCAACGTTATTCTTTTAGAATGCAGCACGTATCCAAAGTGACATAAATTAATGAATTTTGTGCATGAAATTTATTATGTTTCAATGATTTAATATATTTTTATCTGATTCTTAGAGTTTGTATCGCTTTAAACTTAAATGCAAGCCAAATGTTGTAATTTTATTTTATACTTTATAATAATGGATAGTAGTGCTCAAAGGTGATATATATGAAACATAATCTTCTCTCTTTATCTAATAAAGAAAAATATATGAGAAAATATTTTGATTTGACTGTTTATTTTAAGTTTCAAAATATAGCTTGCAGAGTGTCTTGAAGTTTTAAAATAAAAATGATACTCCAAGATTTTTAAATTTCATCGCCATTTCTTTTTTATTCCTTTCCCTAAAATAGTATATACTATAGTTAATCGAAATACAATTAACAAAATATATTTTCAAAAAAAAATCGTTTTCTTTTAACTTTTAATAATGTTTTATTTAAAATAAAAATCGTTTGTCTATAACTTTTTATAATGTTTTAATTAAAATAAAAATTGTTTGCGTATAACTTTTAATAATGTTTTAATTAAAATAAAAATCGTTTGCGTATAACTTTTAATAATGTTTTAATTAAAATAAAAATCGTTTGTCTATAACTTTTAATAATGCTTTAATTAAAATAAAAATCGTTTGTATATAACTTTTAATAATGCTTTAATTAAACTAAAAACCGTTTGCTTTAACTTTAATAAATAAAATACTTTAAAATATCCAATTTGATGACAATTTAAGAAAAGCATAAAATAACAGATAAAATAGAAAAAGAAAATAAAAACATATTTAATAAATACTGCTTTAATTAATATTAGTTTTGCAAAATGTCCGTTGACAAATTTATATTGTGACATTTACCGAACAAGAATGATGTAACTAGTTTTTATCGATTATACGTTTGTTTGCGATTGATGATTTAAAAACTTTCGATGGTAATGATACAAATTTTGCCTGGAAAAGTACCATTTATTTCAACTGATTATAAATTTATGATTCTTCTAATTATTCCAATGTCAAACTCATACTTTTTTTTAACTTTTTGCTTCAAATAGTATTTTAAAATTAACACCCTTTCGATTATTGGAAAAAATCGTTAAGATTGCTCTAGGACCAAACTCGCAATGTCAAGGTTTTTAGTCGAGCAACATATACACTAGACGAAAGTAATCACTCGCGTCCGCAGGATGTTATCTGGTTTAGGAAGATTTCCCCACATAATCTTCCACTAGTGAGTCGGTGGTGAGATGAACGATATAATAGTGCCAAGCGTATTTATGAGTTGTTGATGATGTTGACTGGTGTATTTAAAGGCCCTGATGACTTTTCCGGCCTGTAGAGGGAGCCACATCAGCTGTGTGAAGGTTGCTTATTCAAAGTCACGGGTTACCATTGTGGGTGAATGGTTGTTATGGACGGAACTCACAATGTTAGAGTTTGTAGCCGTGCAACATTGCCACTAGACAAAAGTAATAACTCGTGTCCTCAGGATGTTATCTGGTTTATGATGCTGACCCCACTTAACCTCCCACCAGTGATTCGGTGGTGAGACGACCGATATAATCGTGCCAAGCGTATGTCGAAAGTGTATGAGCTGTTGATGTTTTTAATGGTGTATTTAAAGCAACTGGTGACTTTTTCGGCTGGTAGTGGTAACCACAACAGCTGTGCGAAGATTGCTTATTCAAAGCCACGGGTCACCATTGTGGGTGAATGGCTATTAAGGACGGAACTCGGAATGTCAGGGTTTGTAGCCGATTAACATAGCCACTAGACAAAAGTAATAACTCATGTCCGGAGGATGTTATTGGGCTTAGAAGGCTTCCATTACTATTTATAAGTTGTTTCGCATGGGATACTACTTATAATTAATTTCAATTGAAACATTTATCCATTGCTCGATTTTTTCACAATTTCGTCAACAAAGCAATTGTCAAGCTTTAAATTTTTATATACTTAGAAATTCTTAATTTTAATACTTATGTATCTATATTAATTTGTGTATATGGAAATTTTTCACATGGTAATTTCCGATTATATATCAGATGCATGATTATCCTGATAATCCATCTTTTCGGCACTCACTTCTTTTGAAGAAATTCAGCAAAAATCCAGTCAAGTCCTAACTAATCTACTAAGGTGGAAAAAAAGTTTTTTTATTTACTTCTTCTCCGTAAGAAATGATGATTAAAAAAACCCACTAGTAAATATTTGATGGTATAATTAAAATAAAATTATATTTATCATGGCAATAAAATTAGTTATAGAGAATCCAGCAAAAAGAATTACCTGTTGAAAGAATAACAATAATTCAAGAATTACTTGCATTGCATTATAATAAGATTAATTAAACGGATTATATTTGACTTTTAAAATGGTATAGAATTTACTTTTGAGGAGAAATACATTAATTATTAAGTGAATGAAGAAAAAAGACAAAATTCCATTCAATATTTATTTAACTAATTTTTGAAACAAACACCCCGTGAGGCATATTTCTACCTTTCTAAGTATATCTAAGTTAAATTTTCTCCTCTGATCCTAACGATCTCTCCAGTATAGCGCCGATTCATAAACACATTCTGATTTATTATTAGTACCGCTATTTGTTTTACATTCATAAACACATTCTGATTTATATAATCGTGCCAAGCGTATGTCGAGAGTGTGTGAGTTGTTGATAATGTTGACTGGTGTATTTAAAGCACCTGATGACTTTCTCGGCCGGTAGAGGGAACCACAACAGCTGTGCGAAGGTTGCTTATTCAAAGTCACGGGTCACCATTGTGGGTGAATGGATGTAGAGGACGGAACTCGCAATGTTAGGGTTTGTAGCCGAGTAAAATAGCTACTGGACAAAAGCAATTACTAAAGTAAAAATAATTATCATTAAAAAGGCTTTAAATGAAATGAAATCGATATGAAATGGTATTGCGATAATTGAAAAATTTTTTTTTGAAGCATCAATAATCGAACTTATTTCCTCTATTATTACTTTAATTAATAATTGAACTTACATATACTCTAAATGAAAGGAAAATATTTTCGATTTCCTCTGTAGCATGAAGAAAAATAAATTTTTTTAAAATATGAACTTCGGAAAAAATAATGAAACTATAATGAAATTTGATTAAATGTTGACGAAAATATATTAGAAATTAATATTTTACAGCAAATGGACAATATATGGTACTTCAGTTTTGATTCAATTTTATTTCCAAATTAAGTACTTTAAAATAATTCAAGTTATTTTAATCCATTAAATATATATTTAGCAATAATAAAACGAAAAAAATGTCTATGATTTCATGACATTTCGAAATAACCTCGCTTTTGTGCAATGGGGTGAAAACGCAGAATTGAAGTAAAAGTAATTCATTTTGAAAAAAAAAAACGATAACGGAGTAAAACGTAAGCATTTGTTAACAAACAAAAAAAATATTTTCATGGAGTTTATATACTCATCTTTCTCTACGGATAATAATTTTTCCGCCTTTCAACTGCAATGGATTTTGTCACAGTGCATACTAGGCAATATATGGCTCCGTAAAAAACCAAAATATAAAACTTTTTCGTTATTTTTTAATATGTCTTTTTGATTACTAAGTAAAGCTAATTTCACCATGACACAATTTGTTTCAACGCTTTATTAATTCATGCAATAAAGGGTTAACATATCTAAAGAAAACACCCTGTTAAATAACATTAGATTATATTATTATACTACTATAAACTCAAAATATTGAAATATTTTGTATCAAAATTAGTTCAAAGAAACATTACATTTTTTTAAAAGAAAATGTGCTGAAATGATTACATTTGAAACCTTAACTGATTAAAAACGCAAATATTATTAAAATCAATCAAGATAAATCCATGAATAATATTCATTAATATCCGATATTAATCAAAATTCCATTAATCCTGACAACATTTGGTAACTTAAGCCAACATCTACTATATTCCGAATTGCTACTTATGTTTAATCACCTCTCTACAATGTAATTTAGACATTCTAGAAATTTACAAAAATTTGCTCAGGCTAAAAAAAATATTGTTTAACATTAAAAATATATTTTATATGAATAAAAAGAGAGATAAGGAAATAAATACAGAAGAGATGAAAAAATATCTACGATTAATTTCTAATTTTTCATATTAAATTCATAAAATTCATTAAATGCATTCATTAAATTCATTTCATTTCATATTCATATTTCTAATTTTTCCTATCACTCATCATTTCGCATTTGTATCTTAAATAAGAGCATATTTCCAAGACAACACAATTATGAACCCTTACCATATTTTATTTTTATACAAAAATATCATTAAAAGGGAGATGCCTGAAATACTGAAATGGGTGCTAATGTTCAAAAACCAGTTTCATGTGCCGAATATTTAAGAATGAAATTATATAAATTTCTTAATCTCGTTTGAAAATGTCGCCACACTTTTAGTTGAAACTAAATAAATATATATGGACTTACCATCATAATAAATATATCCAAATGTCTAATAAAAGCAAACTTCCAATTAAGAACAGTGGATTGTATTAAGCATTGTAGTTTTCCTTCTTAGGAAACAGTATTTGTCCAGGAAAAGCTTAAATCGAATGAAGAAGAATTGTTATGCTTCTTTATTCGATTTGAGCTTATCTTGCACCTGGTCCTCATCTTTCCATCCTTTGATTAACATGGACAGGAACGGGTAATGTTTGGCTGTGTTTTATTTTTTGTAGAGATAGGTTTTGTACATTTTATTGTAACTAAATGACACAGTATCAAATTTGGTATCAGTGGTATCCTATTTTTGAAACAGGTAACTTTTATTTCGTTTTAAAACTTTTATCTTTATTTTAAAAAGTGTGACATCTTTGTATTGTCTTAATTATCATATCAAAGAAAAACAATATGGAAAAGACCTAAACAAACTATCTGAACTATAAATTTAAAAAATGGCATTGTATTTAGAGAGCGCTAATGCTGTTACAACTAGAACAGAAATGAAAAAAAAAACACAAAATTAGCAAAATGGCTTAAGTAAAATTCGAAATCTAAAGGAAAAATAAATATAAAAAAATACAATAAATTTGGTCTGAAGACTTTATTTTTCAAAAAAAAAATGGTCAACCTCATTTTTGAGGGATTTTTGGGTCACGAGGGATCGATATTTTGATGAAATATCAGATCTCTCACAGAAAAAATCCCTGGTTTGAATCCCTGCCTAATGGTGACCCTTGATAAAATCTTCCGGCCGGATTCATTGTATTTATTTATTTATTTTTCTCCTTTCGAATTTTACTTAAACCATTTTGCAAATTTTGCTCTATTGTTTTATTTATATAGGTATTACAAATTTGAAAGAAATGATAACTATTAAGGTTTTTTTCAATAACTGAAAAAAGGTTATCACAGTTATAATAGAATAATTAACTTAGACCATAGCTAGATCCTACCAATTCACTTTTTAATCGATGACGCATCCTGTTTCATAATTTTTGTGTTTTTTCAGCTCATAGACAGTAAGGCTTATCTGAGATTTTTGTATTTTTCTGTTTAAGTAATTATATATTCTATATCAATTGTGATTTTAAATATTGGAGTTATTTGTTTTCATGCTTTAGTTTGAAATATCTCTGTAGTTTTAAGAGTTGAGAGAAAACAGTAACGTGCTGTTATCGGGATTGAACTTTTGTCAAAAGTATGTTGGCACGATTTTTTTTTGTGATAAATTTAAGGTTAAGAATTATTTTTACAAAGGAATATATTAACGCGACTTCAACTGAAGCCCTGAGGCCGAGTGGCCGAGTGTCTACCTCGGAAAACTGTGAATCGCCTGCGACTCTGGTTCGAATCCCAGCAGAGGAACTTTTGACTTTATTTCTATTAATCATTATAATGTATTCCGGAAATTTCCAGAACAATCTTGATTTTTGTATGACGTGTTTTCCGGGACAATACTTCCGGTTTTTCTTTGCTATATAAACTGCTGTAACATATCTATCAAGGATTGTCTTCAACCCGAGCAAGCTGCTAGTGTCAATAAAAACCCTTTATTTCGAATTAGTCTACATTTATACGTGACAATATTTTTATCAATTATCAATAATATTGGCATATATTTTTATCAATTTATTTTTTTCCTAATATAAGTGTTGGAATGAAATATTTCTTAGAAAGATTTTTTCTGTATCAAAGCATTGAATAGGTTTTTAAATAAAAATCTAGTGGGAGTTTATGTCATGGAACTTTTTAGAATTATAATCTAAGGTATTTTTTTTTCAAAATTAAATCGTTTTGAAAAAAAAATTCTTTACGGTACCAACTATTGTTTTACTATGAAAACATTTATCATGAAAATAAAAAAAAATATTTATGTAATTTTTTCTCTATACTCTTGCTATTTCACTGGTGCCGGGGTACTGGCATTGAGGAGCGTGTTTTCTCAAAAGAACTGGGATCGTGTCCCAGTTAGGGCAGAGCTGTTCTTCTGTGTTCTATATGTAAGGCGTGTGAATGTGCCGTCCCCTCTGTAAAACGGGGCTATGCAAGTGAATGGGATGAGTGAGTAGGAAAAGTCGTATTATTGGCCCTAGTTGGCACTACTACAAAACAAGAGACACTTATTAGGCTTAGATCGCTTACTACCTGAGCTAGCATTCCCATGGTAAGTCCCATAAGAAACAACAACATATCATCCATGAATTTGCACAATATTGCCTCCTCCACTCGTGATATGATACTTCCAAGCTTTTTAACATAGCTTAATTTGTGTTGGCGGTATTCAAGTAGTTTCAAGATTGAGAAATAACAGTGAAAACAAAAAATAAACCCATACTCTATTATTAATATAGCACTAAAAACTCGCTTTAAATAATAAATGAAAGAACTGTACACATTTCACTTTAAAAAATGAAATGCCTTATCATCATTTCCTCACATAAAGGGATACACAAAGTAATTAACAGAAATTAGGATTTACAAGTTAGTAAAAATTTCACTGACTACATTTAGAGATCGGTGGGCATATTTCTGTTTAATGAATCCGAATGAAACACCATATATTTTTTGCTTAGATGGAGCCTATGTTTTTGTCAAGAAGAAATTAAAAGTTTTGCAACAGAGGGAGTTCTAACAGCATAGAAAGAAAGACAAGAATTCGAAATTTAAAGACTAACCGAATAATGTGCATATCTCGTCAGTAAACAGTATGCTAAAAGTCTATCACCTTTTTATCAATATAGGAAGGAAAGTGTTGAGTAAGAGCATTCAGTAGGAATATGAAAGAGACCACTATCATTTCAAAAGAAAGAAAGAGATTATCTATAAATAATTGATAGACTGAATGTTTGATAAACCTCACGGCTAGAAGTCACAAGGCCATTTCTTGGGAGAAGTTAACTTAAATCAATTGATTCACACATAAATTAATTTATGCACCCGTTTATTCATACCTTGCTGTATTAGCAGCATTAATATCATAGCGGCAATTAGCCTCTTTGGCTTAAGCCGCCACTACATGAACTTCTACGAGTCTGCCATATTGATTATTGGTGACAGAACACCTGACGAAAGAGTTCCCTGTTACTTGGCAACATTGAAATTAATCTTAAATTCCTACCATGCTGAAAGGTATGGGGGGATATAACGGTTGTAGTTTCATGACATGTTGATACTTAGAACTTCATATTCGACAATTCTGTGTGTTTACAGTACTATCTCAGAGATGCCCATAAGGCAGATAAAAAAGGGTCAACACTCGTAAAATATCATATTAGCCAAAACAAAGTAAAGCCAAATAAAAAATATGCAGATTAATCATGAAGTTTCGATTGTTGCACGAAATTTATATTGTAGGGAAAACAATTTTCCAAATTTTTAAGTATAGAATTGATTATATAGAATGTCTAATACTCTTGCTCCTGTTATCTATAGTATGTATAATACCCAAGTTATTTAGAGGCCACTTATAGGGCCAAGATGGCCTGGTTGGTAGAGCGTTGGACTCGTACTCCTTAGGTTACGGGTTCGAAGCTCGCCGGCCAAAAGATTCCCCGAGTGTGGGGCGATTGGCGCTCGTTAAATCTGTTCGCGGTCGCAAAGTCCTCCATGTCGAGAGTAATATCACTGGGGGTAATGGGTCAGAGGTGATCGTTCCCTGTTCCAGGTCTAAATTACTATCTGAGATGAATGAATGATTTGCGTGAATGTAGTCCGCCCCCTAAAAAGGGCTGTGACGTGTGTGTAGCTAAGTCGTACTCTTGGCCATAGATGGCGCTACTTGTAAAACAAGAGACGTATATTCCGGCTTAAATTCTGCTGATGTATCAGCGGGGCTTGCCCATGGCAAGTGTTATAAGTAACAACAACAACAACAGAGGCCACTTATAGTGACATTTGAGACCTCACAGGACGTCGGACGTGTCATGTTGCAACATCCTGAAATTCAGATTCTTCAAACTTATTTAAAACATGGTTCCTTTCCTTAAAATTTTCATTTTCCTGTAAGTGTGGAGTGTTGCTGATGTATTGCTCGCATTTTGATAAAAGAATATTATGATCTAATACGTGTTTTTTTTCCAGAGGCTTGTTTAAAGTGGATGAAGAATTTCTTCAAACTACGAGGGCAAATCAAAACGTCTTTGCCCCTATGTTTTAAGCCAAAATACGGCTGTGAATATAAAGCGAACATATACATTCCCAGCAGTGAACGTTCCTTGAACCGTACCAGCCGTATCTGCCTTTTGCTCTGATGAGCAGCACTGCTAACAGTCGTTTAAGATGGCGGTTGTTATTCAGACGTCCACAGCTATGAACAGCGAAGTGTTAATCGTTTTCTATGGATCAAGGGACAAACGTCCATAGCAATTCACAGGAAAATGTACACTACGTACGGGTGCAACCACCAATGCCAACAGTTATTATTCCATACTGACTCGTCTGCAGGAGGTCATCAGAAAGAAGTGCAGAGGGATTCGAGATGTGGACAATGTGGTTATCCTCCACGGCAATGCAAGGCCACATGTGGCAAGCCAGACCATCGCTAAGATCCAGTCATTTCACTTAGAGAATCTGGAAAACCCACCTTACAGTCCAGATCTTGCCCCTAGTGTTACCGGTCCACTGAAGAAGTTTCTGGCAGGACAGAAATTCACATGTGACGAAGAAGCCGAGAACGCGGTCCACAGGCAGCCGGAAAAATTCTATCGCAGGGGGATCTCTAATTTAGTGCTGCGATGGGACAAATGTCTATACCGGTGTGGTGACTATGTGGAGAAAGAATGTAAGGTACATAGCACACTAGGTATATTAGTAAATATCTGTATGTACCGGTTTTTGGCGAATAAAAAAATGGCGCAAAGACTTTTTTGATTTGCCCTCGTACATGTCTGTCTTTTACATCCAAATTGTTTGTACTATTAATTAACATATAAACTTTCTAACTACTTTTTAGACAAAAATCTTTGGTAACATAATATATGTTATAAATATAAGAATTTTCATTCTGTAGTAACGGAATGACGAACTTTAAAGTATTAACTTTAATGTTTTTTTTTACTTCCAATTTTTATTCCGAGAGCAAATTAATGTTTTTAAAAACCAAGAAAAGATTCTACATTTATTAATAAATTGTAGATTCACTGGAAATATTTCTTTACTTCATTATGAATAACAGCATTCGTCATGAAGTAAAGAATATATGTATATATATTCGTCAATTAACTTCAGCAACATTCCTAACAACTACTGCGAATTTCCATTACATTTTCGAATACGAATTCTATTTACCCAAATTTATTATTCTAGATATTGCTAAATGGAATAAAATAGAAAGTATATATTTAGTTTTCACCATAAATTATGAATTGATAAATGGCATTTTTTGGATATTAATGCAAAAGAGTATCTGGAATCTCCCGCTTTTCAATATTCCCACAGAAGAGAAAATATACATTTAACATTCTTCTAGAAATCTTCTAAACAGAAAGAGTTTTATCCATTCTTTATTTTTGGTGAAAGAAATTACCATACATATGTAATAATATTTTTTTTTCATTCAAAACGAAGAAAAAGGTAATTTTTTATAAATATCCAGGTATTCACATTCAATTATAAGTTCAATATCAAAATAGATTTTGTATTTCTTGAAAGAGCTACGCTAATTTAACCAATCTCCAATGAACTATGTCTGACTATCGTAACATACAGCAGTTAATATCGTTTTTTTTTCTTTTAAAAATATTTTTTTTCGAATTATTAAAAATTTTAACACAAAAAAGGTAAAACAAATATTTTTCAGAGTTCTAAAATAACAGTATGTTTAGTAATAGTCAGTCATATTTAAATTACATTTGAAATAAGACACAATTTTTAGTGAATGAAACTTTTCAACATTCTTAAACCAGTAATAGTATTCCATTCTTTCTAAGCCCCACAAAAAATGTTGAAACTTTTCATTAGTCATTATACTAATTTCAATCAATAGTGATTTGGGACAATATAAATAAATAAATTTCAGATTAATAAAAGATTTTAATTCTACAATTAACCCCTATCAATGAACGGTTCATTTTCCAATTTAAATTATGGTGATTAAAATATTTTAATTAATTAATAATCCAATATCCGATACTAAAATTTCAGGAATAACAATAATAAAAACAAAAAATAATAATTAAATTATATAATAAATGTATGAAATTTATTCACATTCAATAATTAATTTAGAGCCTGGTTGGTAGAGCGTTGGACTCGTACTCCTTAGGTTAGGAGTTCGAAGCTCACTGGTCAAAAGATTCCCCGAGTGTGGGGCGGCTGGTGCTCGTTAAATTGGTTCGTGGTCGCAAAGTCCTCCATATCGAGAGTAATACCACTGGGGGTACTGGATCAGAGGGGATCGTTCTCTGTTGCAGTTCTAAATTACGATCTGAGATGTATGAATGAATTTGCATTATTGTAGTCCACCTCCTAAAAAGGGTTGTGACGTGTGTGTAGCTAAATCGTACTCTTGGTCCTAGATGGCGCTACTTGTAAAAACAAAGAGACACATTTCTCAGGCTTAAAATCTTCTGATCGTATCAGCGGAGGCTTGTCCTCGACAAGTGTCATTAAGCACAACACAAAATAATTAATTTAAAAAAAAAATGTTATATGTTTTCATTTTCAAATAAAACTATCTCGTTTTCCTTTCATTGTTCGAAGTAATTTTTTTAGTATTTTAATATTAAGCTTGGTGGATATAATCTATCCATATATCATTTGTTCATATATCCAGTCCTCCCCCTGGAAGGCCTTTGGAAATGAGGATGACATGCGTTCAGTATTTTGATTGGATCTCGCTCTCCTGGAGGGCATATAAATAGAGATCTGGTTTCCCCCATCAATGACGGGACTCACTTCCTTCTGGAAGGGTTGTACCGTGACCGGTTGTTAAATCCTAAGGGCCGGTGATGTCCCTTAGGACACGACAATAGCTATTGTCAATGCTGCTGTTGTGACGGTCTAGTTACTTAGTATTTTGTATCCGTGTGTTTTCGGTTGGGTTGGAAAGTCTGTAATATGGCTGCACATATTTTCAAAATTCCCTTGACCTGGCTGCGCTTCATTCAGCAACGCATTTTTATACAGCATAAAATGACAGATTTCTCTTGTAATTTAAAAAGACACATTTGCTTTTATATGCCTATGAACCTTAATAATCATGTAAGTTAAAATGCTAATTCCTCATAAAAATTAGATAAAAAATAGCCAAAATATTTCTTATTTATTTTTAATAATGTTTAAAAAAGGCATGAATAAATATTTCTTGACATAATATTCAAAAAAATATCTGGTTTTATGGAGTAAAACATCTTGGAATTCAAAGTAACAGTTAATTTTAATAAAAGTTTGAAAATAAAAGTTTCTAGTTTTGAAATGGTGTAGAAGTTTATTTTACGAAATAATGTTTTCGAGAGTTATCTCAGAACATTACCAAAAACTTTTGAATTTATTGAAATTTGAACTTCTTTCCATTTCTAAGATCATTTTAATTCAAGTACCACAGAATTTCATAAAACTTGAGTTTCTCTTTCACAAATAAGAAATATTACATATTCTTGGAAAAAAAATGCTTAATAGCAGTCCGTATTTTTAATAATTTTTTTCAACAAAAAAGTATCCGCTTAACTGCAGATACTAATTAAATATAGTATTTTCGAGCAATAATTTTGTCCCCAAAATCAATGTGATCGAGCGTCTTTAATAAACTAAGCGCTCACTACGAGTATTTAATCGATTTTGCTGTACAAAAGAGGAAAAATCTGTCAATGATAACTGGAAACTCGGACGGGCACCTCAGCTTTGTTAAAATGTATTTTTAGCTTTTCCGTTACGATAGAATTAAATTTCAATAAAATATCCCCAATATTCTTAGTCTCTAATGCATATTTGAATAAAATTTGGTTTCTCCGGCACAAACTTTTCTACAGAATTACATCAAAGACACGTTTTTATTATTAGTAGAGATAAAGCGAATTATCTTAGATTTTAAAAATGATTGAAATTAAATAAATATAGATTCTGAATGAAAAAGGTTTAACAAGAACTTGCAAAGTTTCTTAAAAAATGATAGAATTTATCAACTGATGGTCACTATGTCACAGTAACAAAAAGTGATATAGATATTTTATTTCATGTTAAGCAATTGGAATTTCCAAATGCGCTTAACAGACATCCTTCTTCAGGTAATGAGCTGAACAAAACGAAATCTGATTGGAGACGGGAACGAATTTTCAGTGGGAGTGATTCGGCTGACAGGTTTTCATGTTTTATGTATGTTACTATCGAAATTACTTATGATAAATGTTGCCTTTAGAATGAGAAGAGGAAAAAGCTGTTTCCTAACCTTTACGTGGAACGAAACTATTCTAAAAGGCATATTGAAATAACGGTTTTATTTGAATGGCTATTTCAATGGAGGTTTTTCTTTATGGACAAAGATCAGCTTAGTTTATAAAAGTGAACAAAACAACGTAATATATGGCCATTTCAATTAATTTTTTAAAACAAGTGTGTTTTTCATAAAATATTGATCATATAATCGCTTTCAATTTAAGCATGTGTATGTTTATATGAATGTATGCTGGCATGCTTGTATGCATATTATATATTTGTATAAAATTAACAGTGTGCATTTGTTACATTTAGCTCAAATTTATCCACTCTTTATATTACTTTGTTTTTTATTATCTTTCAACTTTTGTTGATGTTCCTTGCATATGATATTAGTTTTTTACATATTTGTTTCTGTAAATCATGTATTATATATTCAAATGCATGAGGAGTAACTGTTGTTTAATTACATAGAAATAGATACATAAAACCTAACATAGGCCTACATGAGGTAATACGTTATGATTACATGTTCCAATTATTAATTTTGTTTAGTTAAATATCCCCTAAAATGCTCATTTTTATTTTTTGGATACAAAGTTTATTTTTTTTAAACAAGTGTACTTTTCATAAAATTTTTATCATATACTAGCCGCCTTTGGCGACCAGTCGGTTCGCCAGTATTAATGCTCGCTAAAATTTTCATATACTATTTTATGTAGCTGTGTCTCATAACAGGTTTTTCACCAAAATATTTTTTGATAATTATATAATTCATTTATTGTATTATTTTCTTCAGATGTTCTGTTCATTGTACTACTCATCTTTCTCTTTCTATCCGAGCAATGATTGTCCCAGAATTGATATTTTACTTAAATGCTGGAGGGAAAGGTCTAAAATTCTACGTTTTCATAGAAAAAGTAGATTCTAATTTTCATAAAGGTAAACACACTAAACAAATAAAGACACAATTGGTTTTCAAGAGATGCGAAAGTTTAAAAACAGCTTGGAAAATGCCGCGCACAAAGGAAATAATGGTGACACACACACACACCCTTCTTTTTTTTCAATCCTTTTTTTCTTCACTACTTTTCTTTCTATAAACCTTTTTTTCGCTTTGTTATTTTTTTCTTCCCTGCCCGGACTTTATTTCGGGCAGGCATAGATTAAATATTCATACAGACTAATCATAAAAGCAACTATTTTCTTTCTTTTGTAAACATCCCGTTATCTAGAAATGAAAACCAACTGACTTCACGCATTTCTTTCTAAACAAATCATAATTTATTACTTCTTGCTATCTCACTCAGTTGGTGTGGGGGAAGGAAATGAAGATTTTTGGCGGGAAAGTAAGAAAAATGTCATTTTAACTATTTTCCTCTCAGTTTTTTTATTTTTTCTCTCTATAAGAACAATCCTCGTGTCTTAACGAAAATATTTTTAAAAAATTAGCCGAATCGGTCAAGCCGTTCTCTAGTTTTGCGCTTAGCAACGCATTTCGAGATCCATTTTTATTATAATAGAAGATTCGCTTTCAATTTGAGAATGTGTATGCTTATATGAATGTATGCTGGCATGCTTGTATGCATATTATACATTTGTATAAATGTAACAGTGTGAATTTGTTACATTTAGCTCAAGTTTATCCACTCTTTATATTACTTTGTTTTTTTATTATCTTTCAACTTTTGTTGATGTTCCTATAATATGATATTAGGTTTTAGACATATTTGTTTCTGCAAATCATGTATTATATATCCAAATGCATGAGGAGTAACTGTTGTTTAATTACATAGAAATAGATACATAAAACCTAACACAGGCCTACATGAGGTAATACGTTATGATTATATATTCCAATTATTAATTGGAATTGCATAAAAGGATAACAGTCCAAATAAAATACATAAAATTTATTTCGTAGATAAGAATTTATAAGCCAAACAATATAATTAAACTAATATTAATGTGAGATATATGTATATAATATTAAGACGAGTTTTTTGAGTCCTAGAGTCCTTGGCACTCCTTTCCAATTGTCAATATTGACAGGGTTTTTTTGTCGTAAGTCTTGAAATATTCTTATTCGAACAATTTTGAGTTACACAAAAGGATAAACAGTCAAATAGAATACATAAAACACATTTCATAGATAAGAATTTATAAACCAAACAATATAATTAAACTAATATTAACGTGCGAAATATGTATATGTTAGGAAAGCGAGTCCTTTAACAATTGTTCTAAATATTCCACATAATCCTTGGTACTCATTCCTAATTGTTAGTATTGACACTGCTGTTTTTTGTTTCGTAAGACAAAATATTCTTATTCGAACAACAATTGCAACACATTTGTATAATTCTCATATCGTTATATCTGTGCTGTATATATCACCTGAAACACCAATTTCTTTGACTTGATTCATTTTCCCCTTGCTACGCTTCGATAAACCCGATTCGTCGTAATGACTTTGGCTAAAATGTGAATATTCTGGAATTCACAATATCCATAAATACAGAGCGAGTTAAATGCGATTGCCGCGAGCCGCGCACGTGGAAGATTGATCGATTAATGGAAAGGCGATATTTCGGTATCGGCGGAAGTATGTACATCTGATGCAAAACTGGAAGATAGGTTCTAAAATGACGCTCACTTATATTCAAACTGTTTTAAACGTATCCGTTAGCCTTATAGTACACATTATTTGTATAATTTTTTTCATTTACTGTTTTGTATAATTATTTGCCAACGTTAAAATCCATTTTTGGCTGAAAAACCCAAATTTATTTTTGATATTTTATTTGTAAGCCTGTACTTTTACATCTTCAAAACCTTTTGTACTTTATTTCTACAATAATTGGAAATAAATCAGAGTCAGTTTAATAGAACTTAAGGTTACGTAGGCATTATTCTCATTAAATATTTTTATATAGTAATATTTCATATTTCTTAGGGCATTTAAAGTTATATTTTGCTTTCCATTTTTTAAAATTTTCCTTTTCTATATACTAAATATAATATAAATAAATATTTTTATATAGTATATTATTAATTGTTTGGTTTCTGATAAGATTTTTCTAATTTATATATAATTCATAAAAAAAGATGTATATAGATTTTCGATTGATGCTGCAATTTCTAAATTCTCCTTAACAAAAAAGTTATAATGATATTGATAGTAATGTCCTAGATGCTTTTATTTCCCTTTGCCTTTTCTTCCTTTTGTCATTTGGCATTCGATAAGTAAAAGGAACAGATACTTAATTATATTTTATTAAAACGCTATTCAAGCTTAGTTAAAATATGCTATATTTATTTAAATATTGTAAACACATTTTTCAACATTTTAGCTCATAAAAATGATAAGTTTTTTAAAATCAATAATGATTTAATATACTACTCTATTTTTCATATAAATACGAATTGAAACGTCCATAAGCATTGCCTTATTTGATTAATGATTATTTTTAAATTATTAAACTTCCGCATTACAAAGTAATGAGAGAATTACCTGGTTAACCTTCGGATTATATAGATAAAGTTACCAATAAAGGTATGTTTGGCTCTTTAATCAACAGAGAAACATAACTATCTAGGTAATCGACCACTTATCTACATAATATACCTATTACCTGATCTCCACTCTTGAAAAAAATCATAACTAAACTTACAAGTGACTGAAAGAATGTAATAATTTATTATAGAATTTTATTTAGTGTTTGAAATATAAAAACAAGTTGCAACTTCTACAAATATGAATAATGTTCACTAATGTACAATACACTCGGTGGCCAATGAATTAGAAGCCTTTGAGATTTGCATTTGAATGCGTGGTAGGGATGAAGTATGAATATTCTTGGTTATGACGTGGGTTACACGTGCTCAGAATGCTAGTATAAGTAAGGTGCAAGAGTCCTTTTCGCGATGAATAAAGTAAAATGGTAAAAACGACAGATCTTTAACCATTTGAAAAAGGGCTCATTGTCGGTACCTGTTTAGCAGTTGCCTTGATTTCGAAGACGGCAAAACTCACTGGGTTCTCAAAAGCAGCCTTATCAAAGGTTTTCAAAAATTAGAATCAGAACCCGCAGTCCTTCTCTAGAAGAAGTAACGGCGGTTCGAGCACAGTTTTCCAAGAGTGTGATTTGCGTCATATCCACCGAAATGTGTTTCAGAACAAGGACTTGTCTGTAATTCAACTGACACAAATCGCCAACCAAGGCTCTGGACGGACTTCATAACATGGAGCATGCTCTGCTGGCATGGAAGTGGTGTTCGTCGAGGGTAAACAAACAACCATGCGATACCTAGATATACTGGCAGATCAAGTGCACCCTGCAATGCTGCATTTTTATCCTAATGAAGATGGATATTTCATGGACGATAATGATAATATATGTCGCGCAAGAAATGTTCAAAATTGGTTCGCTGAGCATCAGTCTGACTTCCCACATCTTCCCTGGCCACCGTATAGCCCGGATCTTAACCTCATAGAACATTTGTGCCTTAGTGATTCAGTGTATACAAGTGCCTCTTATACAACGATTTTTATTTGGAATCGGGTCTTGGCCGTGAGTCTCTCCGGTTCCATAACCAAGACCTTATCCCTAAGTCACCGCGACCTGGATATTAGAAAAAAGGAACAAACTTGTTATTTTAGTGTTGTTATTATTATCCATGTACAGAATATGATGTTGCTTCTAAAATGAGGTTTTTGGAGTCAACAAAAATCCGTAGACGAAAAGTAAAAATTTTATTATCTGCACGTGCGTTTCAATAAATCAGCTTTTAATATCGTGTTGTCATTGTATTTATAAAAGCTCTGATTTAAAAAAAAACAATTTAATGACTAAAGCAAATAAAACCTAGAAAAATATCATTTGGAGCAGGTGATTATATGAAATGAAATATATAGGAAATGTGATATTTTTTTAAACAATAAATGCGAGTCTATTTTTTTGGATCATTTACAATATTAAAGTGACTCATTCAATGAAACGATTAAAATGAATAAAAGTATAATTTAACTCGCACAAGCACGTGGTGCTTGGCCGCTCAAGAAATTATGTTCTGACAGGATATATTGAAATATGCATAGCAGATATCCTTTTAATCTTTTTTATAATGCATTATTAGAGGTATATTTATCTTTTGTGGATCAAATTTCTCTTGTTATCAAATGAATTAAAATTTGTAAATAAAATATTAAATAAAAAAATTTTTTAATAAGTTTTATATAAAAATATATTTTTATGAAATGCGGATTTTAATTTCAGTAAATAATTCAGTTTATGTAGATAAATCGTTTTATTTCTTTTATTAAACATTTATTAAAGTGAAAATCCTCATTATAATTAAAAGTTTTTTCTATTTTTGGTACTTTTCCATTAGCCAGGCGCAAGAGAAAATTCGCGAAAGGAATTTAGTAGAATTCCCCATTATTTGGCAATTTTTCGGTTTAAAATAATCGCTGTAAAAAATCTGACGGTATTCTACAATATTTGCCGGATTTTTGCTTGCACCTAGCTAAAGAAAAAATGTCCTAATATTTTTAATTCTTAATGGAAAGAAAGAAAATTGTAATTAGTTATTCTCTATAAGCAGATACTAAAAATATTGAAATGTACAAAAGTTTACAGCAATTAAAAACTTATTTAATTTCAGAAAGATAAAGACAAAAATTTCACTTTTTAAAATTTGAATTCTAGCTAATTTTTCAAATAATTCAAATACGTGGGCATTAACTAACAATGAATAAGATTATGAAAAACCATAATATGCATACCGATAAATAAAAATATTATGCAAAAAGTAATTAGAATTATCAATTTTTCACGGAACTTTAATAAATAATCTACACATTAACAGAACAAGTCTCGGAAGAAAAATTATAGTTTCTATCAAAGAATTCTTTATTAGTAGCCTTAAGGAAGAAACACATTATAAATTTTTGTAAGGTTCATTAACTTTCTTGAATGGCTTAAAAACGCGAAATTAGGATTTAAAAAATACTTTCATCATTTTAAATATTAATCCTTTAGATTAATTTTTGGATGTCGTAATTTCTAACAATCTAGAAAAAAGTATCCATCTGCTTTTCAGATAGAATTTTTTTCACGAACTATTGAATAAATTAAGGAATCAAATTGTCTGTATAAAAGCCGTATATTCTTTGGAGGAAAAATCTAAAAAAATGATAATAATATTATGAAAGATATTTCTTTTAATTCGCTTGTTCGAGTAAATTTAATGACTTTTGTAAAAATAATTTTTTGTGGCATGCTAGTTGTCCCAACAAAAAGTATTTATTTTTAATAATTTTATATTTCTTAATGAAAATATTTTTTTAATTTAATCCTGATGCAGTTTAGAAGAAATATAACAGATTTATGTGTTAAAAGTTTGATTAAAGGTTTTAAGGTTCTTTTAAAATATATCTATACATAACCAGCAACTCATAAGCTATATGCGTTGTTTTTACTTAAAATATTGTAATTACTTATTGATTCTCTGAAGTTACATGTAATGGCAGTTAAAGAAAAACCGGTTAGGGTTTGGATTTTTTTTTATTTAAGAACGATTTTTATTTAATGAAACTGAAGAGATAAAAATCTAAAATCTACAAAATGATTAGTATTGTAATTAAATTATTTTTTCATTTGCTAGCTTGTTAGCAAAACCTTCTTATTAAGATAGATTATCTAGTATATTACTGGATTTTTAGTTATAGATGTTGATACTATATAAATATATTTACGAATTCGCATTTCAAGTTCTTAAATATATTTAAAGATTTATCTACTATCTCAGTTTAGTAGTTATTTTATAAATTAAATAGCAAAATATTGGAGAGTCGTGATAAAATATTTTAGCACCAAGGATTTTATATTAATTTATTTTAAGTTTGAGACAAGTTGTCATTTTATTATTTCTTAAATATTAATCTATTATCGTATAAATTCATTCATAGTTGTTTGGAAATTAAAAAAAATATATCTGAGGAGTTTTTAAAATTAATTTCAAGTATTCTTAAATTTGCGCAATTCATTTTAGGAAAATTCGACACATTTTAATACAGTATATGTGGAATAGTGAAATTCTGAGACAAATTTACATTTTAAAGGATTCAATTTATATTTAAAATTATTATAAAGACTTACAGAAAAATTCAGATTAAAATTGTTTGCAATTTTAGCAGATGAATATATATTTTATTTAAATTTAAATCAAAACTTTATCATGGATTAAGTTGTTTTGTCTGGGAAAATATTTCCTAGACCCTAGTTTATTGCCAATAAATTTCAGAAATGCATTTAATTATTGGTCACTTCCTACGGGGAGGGTTGTACCGTGGCTGGTGATAGCCATTAGGACTCAAACTCAGTTCCCGCTAGTTTTGCTGTTTCGGTGATCCAGTCATTAAGTTTTATGGTTAATCCGTGTGCCTTCGTAGTGGATCGGAGAGTCGGTCTATGACTTTACATTTATTCTATTTTGTCGATTCTAAATATTTAAATTTGTAGTCAATGTCTTTGATTCCATTCTATGGCTCAATCTTATTTCGATAATTTAATTGATACAGAATCAAAGAGCTCTCATAATAAACTACGTCCGTATGAAATAAACTGATACTATTAGAATAGGTTTGTCAAATAAAAGCAGCTTCCTTATTGTATTGACTTATCTTAATGGAGGTTATATGTCAGGATTGAAATTCTGCGAGTTATCTAAGCTTTACGGTCTATTGAATCGGACGTAAGATGTAAATATACAAATTGGGAAATAAGTGGATCGTTTAATACAGATTGCTTTTGTCTGCTTTGATAAAGCCTTGACAAACGTCAACTAACTAAGTAAACGATGATTTAAGTTAGGTCTTTTAAGTAAACCACGGATAGATACATTGACTGAATGACACATAACGGGGTTAATTATATATCTTTCAACTCTTATAGGCTTCAAATATTTCTCACAATTAAACACCTGAATATTCTGACAGAAGGTTTCTGTTCTTTTAAAATATAGGTTTGCTTATCAAAAATGGCATTTTTTGATGAAAGGATTTTTTCCAAACAGATTTCAATTTGTTTAAAGAAATTTTAATAAGATTGTTTGAAAGTGACATAGAAAATATGGTAATTTTCATTAACCGGGAGCCGATGAAAAATCACCAAAGATAGTTGGCAGAATTCTACATTATTTGGCGACATTTCTCTGACGCCTGGCTGACGAAAAATTACCGAAAATATTCACAAGAGCTTTGGAATAAAGATTTGTTTAGATATGTTACCTGCTCGTTGGTGATAGTCTTATAATTTAGGAAATATGAATAATGTGAAAAATTGTTTACGTAAATTTTGAATTGAGTTCATTATACTTTTCTAAAAATCTGAATGGATTTCTATATTTTGAACATAAAAATTTGAATATCACTAATTAATTACAGTATAAATGTAAAATCAAAAAACTGAAATTTAATTGGTAATGAAAAACATTAATGATTAAGTACATAATAAAAAAAGATTCATACTTATTTGAATATAAATATGATTACTACTATGAGATTAAATATCAGCTTTAAGATACAATTTTTGCTCTTTCAATTTTTAGAAAATTTCAATTTTAGAATGTATCAATGTCACGACATATTTAATCACACACACACACACACACACACACACACACACACACACACACACAC
>JAOUZG010017399.1:4067016-4083553 GCA_026289955.1 Argiope argentata
GCACTCAATTATCATATGCATAATTATCATGACTCAGTTATCATATACAGAATTATCAGCACTCAATTATCATATGCATAATTATCATGACTCAGTTATCATATACAGAATTATCAGCACTCAATTATCATATACATAATTGTCAAACCTCAATAACTCAATTATCTCATACAGAATTATCAGTACTCAATTATCATATACATAATTATCATCACTAAGTTATAATATACAGAATTATCAGCACTCAATTATCATATACATAATTATCATCCCTCAATAACTCAATTATCATGTATAGAATTATCATTACTCGATAACTCTATCACATACAAAATTATCACTCAATACTATCACTCAATTATCCTGAATCCTCATATTTTTAATTTCGTAAATTTAATTTTTCAGTGACTTTATAAATTAATGCAGAAATTATATTTAATTCACAATCATCTTGAATTTATAAACATCTCAATAATTACATGCAACCTTATTTGGATTAAAATGTGATTGCATAATTAAATAAATTGGTAAAGTTAGGGAAAAAAACAACATAGTAATCTACGCTTTAATAATTATATAACTTTTCACATGTTGAGAAAGATCAACCTAATAATTTTAAAATTTAACTTTAAGATGAATCTTTGCGAGAAGTTAACTCCTGACATCCATGTAAATTTAATCTAAAGTCTAAAAATTATAGAATTAACATTTATACAAGAATATCAAACATCTCCGAATAGTTGATATTGAGTATGTCTACAGCATTAAATAATTAATATTCGGGAGTACAATTGCATTCTAAAAATACAACAAATCATAGAATGTAAATTAACTAGCAAACATCCTGAAATGAATTGCTTCTTAACGTCTGAATGTAATAACAACCATAAACAATTCACACATATCTCTCCTCAATTTGAAAAAAAATCATAAACAGGTATTTGGGATAAAATGCAGAACTCAGGAATTTTGTGGCAAAGACATTGAATTTGGAATGAAAATATTTTCAGTTGGAACTTGGTAAATATACTTAAGAGAAATAATTACTTGCTGTAAATGTTTTCTCTTTATATTAAGAAGGATTATATTTGTGTAAAGTAACAAATAATACTGTATACTTGTTTTAATTATTTAGACTATTGTTACTTTACATCTCTTTCTTTGCATCTATGGTTATTTTGTAATAATGAATTTTAGGTACTTATGTATTAGACCGTCCAAATGTATCGCCAAATTTAAAGTCGTCACCCAATTATCCCTTGGAAGATACATTATAGTGTAAAAGGTTAAAAAATTTAACTGTTTTATAAATTCTTAAATTTGTGAAGTACTCTTCAACAGAAATGTTTTATATCTTTACAGGTGACGCCTTATTTTATTGTACATCGTACTTTACTCTGTTTAAATAGATGCTAAAAGGGGAGATTCTAAAATGGATAAATTTCATTGAACGTTATCTATAGTACAAGGTTATGTGTGTGAAACAATGGAAGTAGACCTGGAAGGAAGTAGAAGAGTACAATGGAAGTAGACCTCAAATTTGATATGCTGTTATAATCTGTTTTATTCTGATACTTGGCGACTATGACTTGCTGCTTCAGGATACAAATTAAATCTCAAATGGATACAAATGTGAGTAAAATATTATTTTTAGTTGATATTATTCTGGTCATACTTTTAAACCTTTATGCATGAATTACTTCACATCACTTGAATCATGTATTCGTTTAAAATGCAGTTTTAAATGGCTAATTTTAGTGCATCAATTTAGGCTAGTTGATGTATCTTCAATATCAAAACGGCATTTTGTCAAACATTGGTGTGATTTAATACATATCTGGCGAGTTTTAATGGACTTGTTTATAATTTAATCGTATTTACGACATTAAATAAATTCCACTATTCCAACGTTCAATGGACAGCATTTAGTTCTGGAAACTTCTGACAATGTGTAATAAATCTTTAGATGTCATACCGGTACTTAATTCTGAATCAAATTTATCGCTGCGTGTTTAAGTTTCAAATGGAGAATTTTATGCATTGTCACTCAAAATGCGTTTAAAGGATTAAAGAACTTCTAATCATGCTGGGAAGTTCCAAAACATTGAAAAGCAAATACTTTTCAGGTCTTATTACCAATTGAATTAATAAATATTGAATGGTATTCATTTTGCTAGATTACTTTGAAGATAGTTTAAATGTAACCGTAGGTTTCGAATTGAAAAATCAAATTGCAAAGAATAATTTCTCTGAATTTTAACGCATTTTAAGGATAGTAAGAACTTTTATGGATTCTAATAAAATTCATGAGAAATCTTAACATCAGATACATTTTGTAAGAAATAGAAGCTTCAACTAAGAAAGCAAAGAATAACTGCTATTATATGGAGTCGGGCGCTATATTTTTAACATGCAATTCTTGAAAGATTTTTCTATCAACATTTGTCTTGCTTTCTATATATGAGCTTCATCTTTATTTTGCTCAGAGTGTTTGAAATTCATGATTCTAATTTGAGCTTTAAAATTAAGCTACAAGTGGTTTCAAAATACCACCAAATTGAAAACCACTTGAAAAGGATTTTCATTCTTGTTAATAAAATGTTTACCAAAAATTATTCAAGTTGTTTAGTGGGTTATTGATTTTAATTGTTTCTAATATATTATTTTTTATTTTCTATTTTTTATTTCTATTTTTTTTTCCTATTTTTTATTCTTATTTTTTATTTAGATCGCTTCCAATCAAATAAGTAATGATTTAGAAGGTAATAACAACAACAATAATAATAATATAATAAATAACATAATGGAATCTAAAAAGGTCGAGCACATTTTGTTTTGTTATTGTGAGGCATGATATAAGAAAAATAGATTTTTTTTAAAAAAATTCAAGTAAATATAATTTTGGCGAAAAGAAAACAACTGATGAAAACGGCAAACAGAATTTGTCAATATTCTGGAAATTTCCTATAAAATAACAAACTTTTTTCCAATATTTTTTTAAAAATATTTTCGAACTAACATTTAATCCCAAATAATTGCGAACCCTTAACATGACAAAGTCAGTGAAAATTTGAAATGAAAGGCAGGCTAATGAAGTACAGCAATAGCAAGATGCAACTTTTATCCTTCTTTGAAACTTTTTTTAATATTATTAACAAATTTATCTTTTAGTTTATGAAAACAACATTTCTTCTTTGACTAAAAACTTTCATGTAATGCGGCGCTTTTCTGAACTATGAAATCATTTGTTTAATTGGCATATTATAGTGGCAAGTATTTCAATAGAACAAGTTTTAGTCTGTTTGAATGAAAGCAAAACATATGATTGGTAAGAATATGAAAATTTCAAATAATTAGGCATTCTTGATGCCATGGAAACAAATGCAAACTGTCTTATTTTGTATATAATTGAATAATAAATTTAATAGTTAGCATTAACATCTCTAGCAGGAGTGAATAAAATATTGTGGTATTAATGGAAATTTTGGTTTAGCTGCTCTAGCTTTTCTCCAGAATATAATTATTTAATGGAATAATGTTTGAGTTGAAATTTGGGATTTCGTGAGAATATTATTCCTATGCCTGTGATATTCAAATCGTATCAATACGTATTACTCTATATAATTTAAGGAATAATTAGAAATTATTATACTGAAAATAATATTTAAGGTGACCATGAACCTTTAAATGACCTTTTGTAATTTTCAACTGAGCAATTTGAAATTGTACAGGCATTAAGAGTAACACTATAGGAGATGGCACGCAAAATTTTAAAGCATTATATTAATTTATTTATGAGTTAGGGGGCAATATAATTTAATATTAGCGATAAATAGCGTTAATGGAAAATGTTCCAGTCGCTCAAAATTTGTTCGAAAGCACTCCAATTTTTATTATTACTTCCTCTAAATTTTTGAAACTAAATTTGGGATCAATGTTGAAGTTTGGGTATGAAATATCAAAATTAGCCAATGTAATAAAATTATTTAAACTTTTAAGAAATCATTAGTTTTAAGTTATTATCTTGATTAATTTTAATATTTTGCACTCAAACTGCAATATTGATCCCAACTTTTGTTTCAAAAAGATTAGAGGAAGTAATAATAAAAATTGAAGCTCTTTTGATCAAATTTGGAGAGCCTGGAATATTTTTAATTTACGCTATTTATCTCTAATATTATATTATATTAGTCTCCTAACTCATAAATAAATTAATATAACACTTTAAAATTTTGTGCGTCATCGCCTATAGTGTTATTCTTAATGCCTGTAGAATTTTAAATTCCAAAAAGTCATTTTAATGTTCCCTGGGCTCCTTAAAATTGGAAAAGTAATTTGTTTTTAAAATAGTAATAAATTATCAACTTAATGAAGATGTTTTATATTTTTATTTAAATATATATTAAGAAAGTACATCAGATTATCGTACCTAATGCTTATTCAGTAGAAGGTCAAGTATTCTTTTAGAGTTCCATGTTAATCATAATTTGAATATGGAAATTATAGAGGATTTGTCCATGAGTTCTTCGTTGAAAAGTGCAGTTGATTCAACAACAAATCCCGAAAATTCCTGCTACACAAAAATACGTCTAAACAGTTAATAAAAAACAATCGAAGCGCATACAAGAAAAGCAATTGCATTAAAAAGGGAAGAACTAGTAGCAAACTGGATTTAAAAAGTGAAGTATTCAGAGAGATCTTGCAGGATGAAAACGTTGCATGACTGTTAACGCCTCTCGAATCGTCTGCTGTTCTTACTGATTCAATATAGACTGACCTATATTTTGTTCATCGGATAATTTAAATTTAGTGACAAGGCAAGCATTTCTTCTAGAAATATACCATAACTTCGATCTTTATCAATGTATAATCACAATTTTAGGAACTCCAATCTGTTGCAAAAATGAAAATTTCTCCCTGAGAGGTCATTGTCACTCTTTAAAAAGTGTCACTGATTTTGTTATCAAGAAAGGCTATTCTATATTCTTTTAGTATCAAGACCGTTTTAAAGTATTTGTTATGTATAAATGTAATTCAAATTATTGTACTGTATAGTATCTGGACATCAGAGGACAAATTTCAGCGATAATACGCTATCGTAATGGGGCATCTTTGCTCAAGACTCAATTTTGTTTTTAGTATAAACACTATTTGGAATACTGTTATATATAACAGTAATTATAATAAGTATGATATTTGGAAATTTTATGTATTAAATTAAACACTACCTATGAACAAAGAATAAAACGTTAGGCAAGGTGAGAACTAGTTCAAATTTAGGAAATTTAATCATTAAAATATAATTTTCGCAATACCTTACGATTAGAGTGGTTCGCGTTATTGCAAAATTCTGAAAAATTATTTTGCTTGTGTTTGGCACATGGTCTAAATACCCCCGACTACCCTATCCCATCCCCTAACCAAAAAATTAAAAATATTAAAATTATATATGCTAGGAATATTTTAATGTATTATGTCAGAACATCATTTCTTGAAGGGTCAAGCACCACGTGACTCATGCAAGTTAAATTATATTTTCATTCATTTTAATTGTTTCAGTGAATGAGTCACTTTAGTATTGCAAACGAACCAAAAAACTTTGTCTCGCATTTATTGTTTAAAAAAAAGATTACATTTCCCGTTAATTTCATTTTACATAATCACGTGTTCAGAATAATATTTTTCTAGGTTTTATTTGCTGCAGCCAGAAACTTATTTTTTTAATCAGAGTTTTGTAAATGCAATGGCAGCGCGTTATTAAAAGCTGATTTTTTTGAGATGCTAGTGCAGATAATAACATTTTTATTTTCCACCTACCAATTTTTGTTGGTGTCAAAAACTTCATGTCAATAATTACATCATTTGCTGATATGATAAAAATTGCATAGTTTATTTTGATTTTGCTTAATAATGCTATATAATTATCGATATGATGTGCTTATCCCTTAATTAATCTTCAATATGCTATTTAATGATGTTTCATAACCACTTTTTCGATTTCAGCTTCAGTTTGTTCTTGTTTTGTTTAATAATTTTTGTGTTCTGATAATCGACAGTTGTTGGCAATAGGAAGAGAATCGCTATATTTTTGTTAACATTTGTAACTTCTGCACTGTTGTAATTGAATGAAACTTAATTATTATAAACAGATTAAGCCAATGTATCTTAATGAGCGACTCTAACATCCTACCAAGAGACGGTTATGTTAAATGTAAATTTCTGTTTGAGAAACATCTGAAAGTAGTACTTTAGTTTATAATACAAATATCATTGTTGTTATTTGTTTTTACTTTGTATTTTAAGATTGTCTAAATTGTATTCATTAAATTCTGGTAATTTTAACTGAATATTTTATGTAACAGATCGCCCTATTTAACGAAGGATTAGTCTCATTCCTTAAAGTTTAACTTTTTTGATTAAAATTATTTTATTAATTTTGTCAATTCAATATTTCATATTTAAGGAATTTTCTCCTTAGAAACTCAGGGAAAAAAGTCATAAGACAAAAGAAAACTTTTCATTTTAAAGCAATTTCTGGATCTTGATGACGAAGGATAAGTAAACAAGATAAAATAAGTTGCTTTTCTCAGATTTTTTTACATTTATATAAATAAATGTCGACAGAAAAACAAATATTTTCTTTAAATAAATGTCGTGTGAAAAGGATAAATTTGTTTCTCCTTATCTTTCAAATATGTGAATATTTACATAATTGGAAAAAAAATTCAGAAAAAGTTATTTTTTAAATAAATGTGTTCAAGAGCAGCATTTGTAACTAATTAATTTACATACATATTCTTGAATTTAATGCCGTAATTTTTCGCCTTGTTATTTTGATTTGCTTCTTCTCGCAATTCACGTTTCGATTCACTTTATTTAGTTCGAATCAATCGTTTTTATTTAATTTTATTTCCAAATATTCAGTATTTGATTTGCTAATTTAGAAATTATTAAAAGAATTGTCATTGAAATATATATATTGACTAAACTTAATAATAGGTTTTTAAGTGATATTCACGATTTTTTTAGCTGGTAAAATGTGAAAAAAAGGAGCATTCATTGGAAAATAAAATTTCGCTGATTATTGAACCCGACGACAAGTTAATATAGTTAAATTTTAATTTAAATGGTTAGTTAACTTCATTTTTTTAATAAAGGAAATAACTTATAAAAATAAGGCCACATCTTTGCATGTTTCAGAAATAACATTATTCAAAGAAAAAAATCTTGTTTTTGTCCATTATTATTGATGGATAGAGTTATGACAGATTAAGTCTGACAAGTTAAAACAAAGAAGAATCCATTATATACATAGTTGCTTTCCAAAAAATAGTAGAGCTATTTGAAGAATTTTTTTGTCTAACCACTATGCAAGAAATCGAATTCAGCTTAGAATGTTGTTTCCTTGTATGAGAAAAAAATATCGACATTTTTATTACGGCATTATTGGGGCAATTGGATCATTAGACTAGTAAACAAAATTGGTAAATAGTTATGTCTTCTATTTTTATTCTCTTTTTTATCGTGTCAGAACATGATGTTGTTTTTGGATGAGGTTTCTGGGGGCAACAATAATCCGTAGGTGAAAATAAAAATTTTATTATCTGCACGAGTTTCTCAAAACAAATCAGCTTTTAATAAAGTGTTGCCAGTGCATTTACAAAAACTCTGATTTAAAATATAAGTTAATAACCACAGCAAATAAAACATAGAAACATATCATTGTGAGTACGTGGTAATATAAAGTGAAAAAAATAGGAAATGGGACATTTTTTTAAAACCATACATGCGAGAAACAGTTTTTTGGATCGTTTGCAATGCTAAAGGGACTCATTTAATGAAACACTTAAAATGAATAAAAATATAATTTAACTTGCACGAGCACGTGGTGCCTGGCCATAAAAGAAATCATGATCTCACATGGCACATTGAAATATAGCAGATTTCATTAGCATAGCAGATTTCATTTTAATCTTTTTGTTATTCTTTTGCTCAATATAAATTCAATATATTCTTCCAGGTAATGATTTGTGCATGAAATTATACTTTTAGAGGATATTTGTGATATAATTATATTTTTAAGATCATTATTAGGATTTTGATTCAAACTCAAAACCTTTAATTATCATTAGAAACAAACTAATTTTCTATTTTTATATCACGTATATCAACGGTTATATTTCTACTTTAAAGATGATTAAAAAAATTGAAGTAAGCCGTAATGTTATGAGTTGTTTTGCATCACTTAAAAATGAATATTAATATTTACATAATATTTCAAACATGGTTTAAGAAATATATCAAAATCACATTATATATTTATTATTATTTTATAAATTTTCAAAGATTTATTTTGTATCAAAATAAATTTTTTGATGAATAAAACCTTTTATTCATAAAAGAGCCCAAATTAATTCAAAAATACCAAGATACATATTTATTTATAAGATGAAATAACAGTTCATTAATCTAGTTCATTCGTAAAATCATGGCTAAATCTAAAATCCGTATTTAAAAATTTGTGGTCATTTATCTTAAGAAAGTTTGGCGATATCATAATAAAAAAGGAAAATAATTATTAAAACTTTTCCATAAAAAAATACTTTCTATAATTTATAAATATAAAGCTTAAAGTAAATAAATGATTTTATTAACGCAAATTTACCATGCTGTAACACTAATATAAGAATAAAGTAAGCATTGAAAGTAAAACTACGTGTAGAAGTTTAGTAAGTATAAAGAATAAAAATTTAACACTTTTAAATTCTTTATCATTAACTAATATTTAATATAAAAAGGGCATTTATTTTAAAATAAGCAAAATAGAATAATGTATAGTTATATAAGAGACAAAACAAAAAAGCTCTTTTTAGTGTTTCGAAAAGAATAAAGTTGATTTATCATTATATTTAATAGCTAATATTTTCTTTTCTTTGATGTTTTCTAAAGCTTTTTTTCTGGAAATGTTTTGAGTAGTTCCTTGTTATCTTTTACTTATTAATCTCTTATTGTTTGAAGGAAGTTTGATTAGTTCAGAGTACCAATCATTTTTTTATTTTGTTCTAGCATTGAACAAAAAAAATGATAGCGTAATAATTGTTATTCGTCCAGTTTCAAAATATTTTTTAGGCCGAGAAAGTTTTGTCAAATTTTCTTATTAATAGGATCTAAAATATATTTTGGATTTTTAAAAAAATATATTTTCCCTCTAATATAAATATAAAATCAATTGCAAACTTTTACAAGAAAACAAAAACTGGCTTTAACAATATTTTTTTATGAATTAAAATAAAATTCACTGGAATATTTTGGACGAAGTATAAACTAGATATTTTTTATTATAATTCGAATTTTGTATCTTCAAAATTTTTATTTCATTAGAATTAATTTAAGGAATGCAATTTCAAGTTTTTTTTAGATAAAAATACTTTGATATGCAATATGTATCTATAAGATACAAAATACAATTTATTTTTTAAACAATTTTTCAAAAATTGGATATTTAGAAAATTTTAATATTTTATCTTGTAATTTTTTCCATTTTAAGTTTGATTTAAAAATATTTGTTTACATTGGGTATTATTATTATTTATCATTATAGTGTTTCAAGATAAATTATCACAGTAATAAAAGTGGGAATGATTCAAAAATATTTCTCTTTTTAATTTTTTTTTTATAATTAAAAGCTTAACGTACGAGGTGCAGTAGCTGACAAAATCAATCCAAATGAAGACGAAAGAGTTGAATCAAATCTGAAAGATTAACATTCAATATTAGGTCTATCTAGAATTTATCTTAATATAATTTTTGTGCACCTTACACACATAAAATTTAAATACGAATTAAACTTTTGATTATTTCACGCTGGTTATACCAAAAAAGATTTTCTATTATTAGTTTGCCTTGATAATTAATATAACCTTTTAGTTTGACCTTTTGTCAACATGCCAAAAGAATTATATTTAAAGAATATGGCTCAATAGAAACTCTAAGCCTAACAGATATTAGTAATGTAATAAAATAAAGTCACGTTTCTTTTCAGTATTTTCTGTATTGAATATTAAATAAAATTTAAAGAAGTAAATTTTATTGTACTTATATCTTTTTTTTCCATTGCAGCTTATCGTTTTAAGTTATTTTTTTAATATTTAATTCCTCCAATTATAAGACTTAAAACAGTATTATAATTTTTTTCGTTTTATAAGGAGTTAAAAAATGCTATAAATTTCGGGAAAAAATTAAATTTTAATAAACTATTTACATTCATTATCATCTACATTTATTTTGTGATGATTAGAAATGATATAAAAGTCCATACATTGAGAATGGGGGAGTTGAATTTTAATGCATTCAAGCATACATATTAAGAATTAATACTTTTATGTACCAAAATAGGTAAGTAGAAAAATATTCTCGATTATTTGAAAGAAAAAAAATTGTTGCAATTTACTACAAGTTTTTATCTGAAGACATATGTTAACATTAGTTCTTTTTCTTCTTCACATCAATTAATTAAAGATGAAATTTTATATCTTAGATTTATATAAGAAAAAATATCTTTTAAAATTTATGAAATTATAAATTTGTTATATTTATAATCGATTACAAATTGTAATCTTTACTAACTCATATTTTAAAATTCTAAAGTTCATTAGAATTTTATATCTAAAATTATAATTTTTTACTTAATTATGCATGGAAATCAATGTTAATTGTAAATGAATTTGAGAAATATTTTACTTTTAACATGCAATTGAATTTGAAAACAATGTAATATGAGTTTAAATCTATATATTAGAAAATATTTATAGTGAAGTAAAAATTTGACTATAACAGTGAATTTTAAAACCAATTTTAGAGTATTTATTTTTCCAATTTTAGAGTATTTATTTTACGATAAATTTATTCAAAAAGTTTACTATTTGGAAATATTTTTTATCAAATTGTTATTTGATAAAAAAATCAAAATATTTTTTAATCAAATAACAATTTTTGTGCCACTTTATTAATACACAATTTTTGTAAAAAAATTAAGGAAACATAAGAACAATTCTAAGAAAAAAACATCGAATACTTCTTTTGCTTTATATTTTTCTTTGATCTTTCTTTTTTCCATCGAATACCGCCTTTATAAAAAAAATAATTTTCCACTGAATGGCACTCATTACTTAAATGAAATGCTTCATGTAGTAGAAAAATATTTTCTGGAAAAAAATACAATCTTATAAGATGATTTTCTTGGTTTCTTAGAAAAAGTGCTATTTTTTATTCTCGTTATATGCTTTTCAAAAAATTTCAGCTTTTAGTCACATGTTATTAGTATGAAATTTCTGATTGTTCGAAAATATTGTAGGTGTCCTTTGTAAAAACCAGAATCAGAAGTGTTTGCTTAATCCTTTCTGTAATACCTGATGTCCAATGAGGATTTTAGAAATTTTATCCATTTATTCATTATTAAATGGAGCTGCAATTACTGCATGAAAGCAATCTATTTTTTTAAAAAAAGATTAAATCAAATTTCTATCTAAAAAACGGTTTTACTTGCTTCCTTGCTTTGATCGATGCGTCACTTCTGTTTTATTTAGAATACTTGTTTCATAGACATAGGTAGGTATTGTTACGTTTTGACTGGGGCTACTGGTGAGTTGGGCCGTAAACAAACCAGGACTTGGAGAAATAAAAATCTATTTATTTCCAGCTATAATACATATATAATTTGCACAATTACACCTTCTTGATTAAATAGGTTACGAACACATAGGCAATTACGTTCAGAGTTCCACTAGGGGAAGGTGGTATGCCTCAAATAGTAAGGTAGTCTCTCCCGTAGAAGAAGGAGGGTGGAATTCTTGAAACTCCCGCAAGATCTGGCCCGAGGTTCGGGATTCTCTGCTTGTCGATTAACCTGCTGGGTTTTGTAGAGCGTAAAGTGATGAACTGGATGGAAGAGCATCTCAGGAGACAGCTGTTCAACTAATTGGAGGTATTTCCAAAGCTCGGCTGAGCTTTCACACTTCAGACGAGACGCTGAATGGTTCCAAAGGTTCCGATGAACTCCACGTGGGCTCGGCTACCGGGCGAGGCGGCCTACGTACCTTCCAAATTCTCTCCTGAGAATTTTCCACAGAATTCCAAGTTGAATCCTCCCTCCAAGCACTAGCTGTTGCTTCGTCAGTCTGCTCCTAATACTTCGCTCCCTACTCCTGGCTCTCTTCCTTTTTTTTTATCTCGGTCTCAAAAACCGGCCCTGGATGGCAAATGACCAATTCCAAGAGAGGGGGAAACGGTGTCTTGCAAGGAGACGTCTTGGTTCCGTCTAGTCTGCAATCTCCACCTTCCACAAATTCCTCCGTTATCTATAATTGCTTTCCCGTAGGAATGCAACTTGATATATTTCTCCTTATCTATCCGAAAACGTCACAGTATTCTATTCAGAGAAATAGATTATAATTAATAGCAAAATATTCAAAATTTTCTGATCGTTCAGCCAAGTTTTTACAGCGATAAATGAAATTGAGTTTCCATAAGCGTATTTATTTTTAAAAATCTCATAATACTGCTCTTGTATATATTTATATATTTGCATTTCAATACAAAACTGAAAGGCTACTTTTTACTGCATTAAGAACACAGAATAATTTTCAAAAATATATAATCATTGCAAAAACAAATGTATATTTAAAACAGCATTCCATCAAATTGGCCGAAGTTGCTTTATTAAATTTTTAAGAGAAGATTAATTAAGACAAAATATTTGGAAAGTGAAGTTGAAAATTATAATCAGGAATCACAAGTCATTGGTAAGTGTACTATTTGTACTGCAGAGTTACAATGAATATTTAGAAACATATATATATTTTAAATTGCTAATAAAAATATAAATAAGTATGAATGATTCAGAAAAAAAATTTAATTACAAAATAAAAAATATTTTTATTTTATTTACGCAATATTAGATATTCATTAAATTACACTATAATATATTCATTAAATTACACTATAATATATTCATATCTGTTTTGCAGTTTTAATAAGTCATGAATAGTTTTCTTTCCTTATAAATATTTTTTCAACATCTATTATGACACCTAAGACAAAAAAAGATGATTTTCCGCACACGTAAGTATTAGAGAAAATATTCAAAGCCTGAAATGTTTTAATTATATCAAATAAAAAATAGTAATTTCAAATTTAATTTAAAATGAAAATTATGTAAATATTGGTTTATAATTTTTGAAAGATTATTATTTCTCTGTTTGAATGAATCTAATCAACTTTTTGTGGAACCAACCTTATATTAACGAAGACAAATTTGCATTTTTATATTTTACCGTTGCAATTTCAAATCATGAATACTCCTTATTTCTTTCTTAGAAATTACTATTGTTTATTAATAGTTAATAAATTTGCAAATCTTCTTCATTCTTCAATTATTGGTCCGAAGCAAAACTTACTTTTACTTATTTCTCTGAGGGGATCACAGAAAAAATAAAATGATCTTGCTTACTCAGTCTGCAAAATACGCAAATTTATTCAGTTTGAAGGATATAATCAGCTTTCTTTCTTTATGCATTTTGATAAAATGGCTTTTATTAACATGAAGCCAAGGAGGTATTAAACATTTTATTGGATTTCAAATAAGCAAATTTCAATCACTGTAGAATAAAAAATACATTAAGTGAATAATCGCAAGAGATTGAGTAATAATGCAATTATTTTATCATAAGGATACATTAAATTTATCCTTATTTAAAAAAACCAAGGTAATTGTACATATGTTATAATTTATTGTTAGACATAAAAAAGAACAAAATGAGAAAGAAACTCAAAACATATAATTTTCCCACGCATGCTTTTTTAATAATTACTACAAGGGTCAGAATTTTTTTTAACTTTATATGCGCGTTTTTTTTCTTTTGATTTCGAGTAATTTAAAATACATATTTTTTTTTTTTTGCTATTAAAAAATTTGATACATGAGAGGAAAAAAATTTCTATATGTTTAATTTTTTACTGATATTATGTATGCTTTTCAATGAGGTTAGTCGTTATCATAAATAGAGATATATGTAAAATATTAACTAATTTATCGCATTGACTGTTTATTAATACAGTTTATTAATAAGTATAATTATTATTTGTACTTAACGATTAATCGTATTTATCATAGCATATAAAAACTATAAAAATACAAGCACATTGCATTTTCTGAAATTACCTTCAAATTAATAGTCACAACTGTTATAGTTGAGCTATTAATGAAATCTAACAATAATAAATAAATACAAACCTCTTTCCATTGTAAAGCTGAACACTAGAACAATAACATAAGAAAACAAGCAAAAATATTTTCATTCGGGAGTAGTTTTCATTGAAAATGGTAATTTAATTGTCTTGATAAAGTAACGTGGAAATCAATATATCATATATCGGAATCTTTCTGTCCTGCATTTTTTTTAAATACGTGAACAGAAATATTTAAATTTGGAAATTAATTTCATGCAATTGAGGGTTAAATATAGTTCAAATATCTCGATTTCTCATCATACCAGAGTCCATAATGCATTCTTAAAAATAAATTGCTAACAGATTCTACGACACTGCCACAGCCGCAAAAGAGAAAATAATCAACCCTTGTTTAATCTCAAACTATAAATAAAACAACCATGATTGCGTCCATTTTTCAGAAACGCTCTCTCTCTCATGAGGAATGTTGAAAAACCATCATTTATGCTTTTCTTGTTTCATGCTGAGCACTTAATTTTACTGAAGCAATTAAAAGTCCGACCATTATTTATGAGGACGTTTCATAGCGATGGTTATTCCATGGTGGATTGATAGCGTGTTTTAATAAAATTCATTTTTCAATTACTACTATTAGACCACACTCTTCCTATATAAACATAGTTCTTGTTCAAAATTTCAATCGTTAATAAAATACTTTTTATTTATCCACTCAAGTTCAAAAAAAATTTTTAATCTCTTAGTGGATGACCCTTGATGTTAATACAGTTTGTCCAAATTTTAATCCATAATTTTTTTTATTAATTAATTAAAAAATACCTTTTTCCCTTCAAAAATCTTTTTTTCCCGGGCCAAAAAAGCAACTATTTCATTTTTTCCTTAGATTTTCAAACGATTCTGTTTATTTTGTTAATGTTTGATGCATTTAAAATTAAACATTGTTGATTAACCAATTTTCCCCATTCATTTTGAAGTACTTTCAAATTAAAACAATACCGAAAACGGAAAATTAAACTATTCTAATATGTATTGTGTACCCCAACTGCTGAAGAAAATTCACGCATTTTGCGTTTCCTCAATTGGCGTTGAAAATTCAGTGCTAGTACAATTTTTGATCAATTATTTATAGTAATTGTAATTGATAAGCCTAGATATCCTGGTTGGTTGGGCGTTGGTTTAGTATCAATTAAACTGCAAGTTCGAACCTGTTAGCCGAAGGGTCTCCGTGCGGGACGTTAAATCGGTCTTGGTCACAAAGTTCTCCATGTGGAGAATAATACCACTAGAGGTATTGGGGCAGAGGTGATCGTTCTCTGTTGCATATCTAAATTACGATCTGTGGATGAATGAAGTCCACCCCGTAAAAAGGGTTTGTGACGTGTGTGAACTAGAAATCAAACTTCTGCCATCGGAAGCTCGGGAATCCATATTCTCAGAAGTTAATTCACCCATCATTTCTTTGTGAAAAGGAACACGAGAACAACAACTTCTTTTCATATTACTTGTTTCTTGGAATCCTTGGATTTTTAAATTAATTGTCAAGAAATTTGACTTAGAACCCAAATTTAATAATTGAGTAAATAAAATTTAACCGTCTCACTTTCAATGAGGTGGTTTTAAGCATTTCCTCCATTCATACATAGATCGTAATTTATATCTAAAACAGAGAACGATCACCTGACAAGTTCCCCTAGTGGTATTACAGTGATGCAGAGAACTTTGCGTCCCCGATAGATTTAACGTCCACTACTGGTTCAAACTCGCAGTCCAAGGGATACGAATCCAAAGCCCTATCAACTAGACTATCCAGATTTAATAATTAAGGTTATTATAAATAGTTGATTAAAAAACTATACTGCAATGAATTTTCAACGCTATTTGAGGCTTCAAAGCCATTTGTGGCAAAGCAAAATACGTGAGATTTCTACATAAGTTGAGGTAAAATCAATACAGATTAACAATTTCTAATTTTATTTACTTTTTATTATTTTAATTCGAAGGTACTTCAAAATGAATTGGAAAAATCAATTAATTCACAGAATTTAATTTTAAATGCAACAAACATTATGAAAATAAACTGAACCGTTTAAATAATGGGCAAAAAATATGTTAAGCCTAACCTCATTAGTGTAGGGAAAAAACAAACTGAATGTGTTATTTATTTGGCGGTGGGAAAATAAATATTTTTGGTGTGAAAGTTAGTTTTTAATTAATTAATAAAAATTAAAGAAATAGTACTTGAAAGCACTGTATTAACATCAAATGTCATTCGTTACAAGTTTTAAAAAAATTA
>JAOUZG010017399.1:4083953-4111257 GCA_026289955.1 Argiope argentata
AATCATTATATATACCATGCCGTAAAGAGTTCTTAATTAATCAGTTTTATATCAATTAAAATGTGATTTTTCAAAGATTCAGAATTTCGAATAGATTATTATTTTCCTATAATGGTTGTCAAAGGAATAAATCTCTGCTGATAATGCTTATAATTTTATTTTTCCATGAAATGCCATATTCAAGAATATTTCAAGATTTTTCTTATATATAAACCTGAATATTTTTGTTATTAAATACCGTATAGTTCCATTCGTAAAGTAAATTCTTTGCGAAAAAAGTCTGGGAATATCACTCGGTGTATGGAACTTAATAAGGGTGTCCAAATGCATTAGCTTATCTCTGAATGGCTTTTGAATTCTGAAAAAGTTATATGTAGTTATTTTTGATATCAAGGTACGTATGAAATGTATCATTCCGTATCCAGTTTATCAAAAGAATTTCATTTTTCACAGTCGTTCTAATATTTCATGAAATCTTCTATAGTAAACAAACTGAAATAATTCCAGTTGTGTTATTCTGACAGAAGTCAACAACTGTATCATGTTCGTCTAAGTATTGTATGGATTAATATTCAAATAATATGAGATCTACATTTCACCACAGGTTAGGATTATTAAATTTGATACTTTAGTATTACAGCTTGTTAAATAATTTCTTTTTTTAAGTGCGTGATATGATAAAGTTTTTTTTTTTTTTGATATTTTGATTGAATAAATAAAATATATAAAACTAAATATATAAAACTAAATCAATAATATATAAAACTAAATCGAATTTTAAATGTAATAAACAAAGTTTCAAATGATATTTAATTTCAGTTTAAAAAAAATTCATATGTTCAAATGCAAAAATACATGGTTATTCGTATTGAATCATACAAATCTAATAAAGGATTAAAAAGAAATCTGCTATGCCTATTTCAATGTATCACTTCAGAACATCATTTCTTGAACGGCCAAACACCAGGTGCACGTGCATGTTAAATTATATTTTTATCAATTTTAGTTGTTTCATTGAATGAGTCACTTTAGTATTGTAAACGATCCAAAAAAATTTGTCTCGCATTTATTGTTTAAAAGTATATCACGTTACCTATAATCACGTGCTCAAAATGACATTTTTCCTGTTTTTATTTGCTGTAGTCATTAACTTATTTTTTAAAAAAAATCCGACTTTATTAAAAGATGATTTTTTGAGACGCACGTGCAGATAATAAAATTTCTATTTTTCACAAACGGTTTTACTTATTTTTCGCTGTTGACGCTCATTACCAAAATAACGCCATGTTCCGGCATGATAAAAAAAGTATCTGTAAATGCTGTAACTAATTTATTACAAAACAATAGTAACAATAGTATTATCGTAAGAAAATTACAATTATCCGTTTTTATGGATGTTTCACACACGACCTTAGGTGACAAGACAAATGTTAATGTGACATTACAGTTGAAACCAACTTCTGGACAGAATTCCCCTGTTAAAAAAGTGCAGCATGTCAAATTCCATTCTTCAGTTGTAGTAAATACAAGAATAAAGAAGCATAAAAATATTGTTTTTAATAAAACCACATAAGATTAGATTCGACGGCCAAAAATAAAACGGAATGCCATTTGACTCAGCTTGGTCACATCTTTGAAAGAGATATAATCATTCGAGTAAGTATTGATAAATTTTAGTATGCTAATATGGTGGATCATCGTCTTGCTGCTGAATGAAGCTGGAATTTCTTTCTCTAATTGAGGGTTGGTTGATTGATTTTTTCTGGCACAAAAGCCATTCCTGGCCATGCTGCACCAAGCAAATGGTAAGAAAAGTACAAACGTTCTGTAAGGAAGCACACGCCGTTTTTGATGGGAGGAGCCAGCTCCCACTCTTCCGTGTATCCTCCAGAGTGGCGAGAAACAACCATTATGCCGGAAGCTTCTTATCTTCATGTTGAGATGCTTCCGGGGGTGGGGGTTCCTCCTAATTAAAAGTTACTTTCACCTGTAAACTTATATGTTCGGGAAACCAGTCATTTCGAATTTATTTTGCAAACACGCGGTGAAATCTTAGATAATGGTTTGTCGAAAAGTTTTAAAGTTGAAGCGAAATTTGGATTATAATGGCAAAAGAGCAAAAATTAACCATGCTCAGGGTCCCACTAAGGCATGGGCCTATTGCTTCTCCGGGCCTTCCACTTATTCAGGCCTCCAGATAAGTAGGACCCCCAAATCAAATAGAATTTTTTTAACGTTTTTTTCTTTAATGAATGTTCTCCATTACTAAAGTAGTGAAGCATAAGAGGCCTCAAAGAAGTTTTCGTCCCGTCGCCTAAACTATGCTAAGTCGGGCCCTGACCATGCTGCAACAAGACAAGTGGTATGTGTATATCTCATAATATCTATTATTGAAAAAAAAACATATTTCCCCAACGTTAAAATTCAGAAAATAACTTACGCTTCTAGAAAGAAAAGAAAATAATATTAAAGCATGACTGAGTTTTTGAAATTGTAATTCCATTTATGTATAAAAAAGTCTTGAAAAACCTAATAATAGTATTTATAGAAAATGGATGAAATTTGTCGAAAAGTTTCGAAATGTGTACCTTCAGAAATATGTATTAGGTTAATAGTAAATATTTCCGTAACATATGTCAATACGTTGCTTAAAACACATTCAGTTCTGCACTCATACGATGTATTAATGTTGTACCGATTGAAGGTCGCGATACGAACCTGCGACGCTAGGACCAGTAGCCGAGTCACATGACCATAATACAAAAGTCGACTCCGGTATTGTAGGTGTTATCTCGCTTATGAACCTAACATTATTGTACTCCCCCGCCAGTGAGTCGACGGAGAGACGAGCGATATGGAGAGTTGCTGCTTGCTTGGGTCAAGTGATTCTGACGACTTTGCTTTGCTTGCTTGCGTGAAGTTGGGGTTGGTGACTTTTTTTCTTGCGTCAAGTGAGTCTGGTGGCTTTGCTCTGCTTGTTTGCATCGAGTGAGTCTGATGACTTTGTTTGCGTCAAGTTAGTCCGACGACTTTGTTTGTTTTTCCTGCGGGTAGATGGCGCCCCGAGTCTTGCAGGAGGTTGCGTTGCCAAAGTCACCATGTACCGAGTGAAGGTCGGGATAGGAAACTGCGGTGCTAAGGCCAGTAGCCGAGTATAATGACCATAATACAAAAGTCGACTTTGGTATTGTAGATGTTATCCTTTTTATGAAGCTAGAGCCACAATTTTTCAGAACTTTGTAAATTTGCTTCAAGAAATTTTTAAACTCTATGGTTTTCGAGGGTGTTCGGTCTGGGATGGTTATTTTATAAAAGCATATTGCGACTATTACATAAGAACATTGTTACCATCTATTTGCAAGATGCGAAAAAAATATTTGAAAGACGATAGGCTTGTTTTTGGTATATTTCAGAACACATTTACCTATCATGGATGACACCGTTTTGTTAGTGATGGTGGCGAAAACTTCTTTCCTATCATCTTTTATATTCTCTTATGAAAGAAAAATACAGTAATTAACAAGAAAAAAAAACAAGTTAAACTTCTTTCACTGAAAATCTTTTATCAGAAGAATGTTTAAAACTCCTTATCAATTAAATTATCACTAGAAAAAAATTATAACATAACTTCATTTTTTCCTGTATATTTGAATTTTGTTATATTTTATTTAAATGATAAGAGCCATTCAGATTAGAAATTCAAGCAGTTTTATCGATCTGTATAAATAAATTTCAAGAGTCACTCTTCATTTTTAAATATATTTATTTTCCTTTATTCTTAAAGCTTAAAGATATATGATTGTTGAAGTTTATTTAGAATTATTCTCTTCTTATTTACTGTGTATGGAAATTTATTAGGTATAAAAAGGTTCATGTTTCAATCAATGATACTTTCTTTTAACCATGTATGTTGAGTAACTAATAGAGTAAACTGTAGAATATTTTTTGATATTTTTGAAATATGGATTTATAATAAATTTTTTAAATAGATTAAACATAATGTTAAAGATTAAATTAGAATAAGAAAGTTACTGTTATTGTCTTAATAAAACCAGCTCGAGCGCTTATTCCTTGATATGTTCATATTTTTATGCATCTAACAGCTAATTTTCCACACTCCTTCCAAAGGGAAATTTTCATATTTTGTGGTTTTAGAAAATATACATTATTATATACCTCTTTTAATAAAGTATTCATTTTAAATTTAAACTTCAGAAAGTTTTTAATACATAAAATATTTTCATTATATATATATATATATATATATATATATATATATAGATATTTTATTGTAGGGAATATACCAGGGATTATAAAAGAACTATCATTATATATGGTAGTGTTTTTGGTAAAGTTGTGATAGCACTACGAAGAAAGGAATAAAATTTTAGTTTTTATATATTCTGAAGTATATAATAAAATATCAAATGAAAAAAAAATACAGTTTAACAGTTAGGGAGGGTATAAAATTTTAAATTGTTCAAATGGCAACACCATTTTATTTTTATTGGCGTGTTCTCTATAGCAAAAAATAATAAATAGCATTTGGACGGTACCAGTAATGCGAAAATTTCCAACCTTTGATTGACTGAGAAAAAAATAACAATTTTGTTGTGCTTAGTAGGACATGGAATAAAAACTATCCTTTTCAGCGTGGTAGGTGCTTTGGCTCTAGGCATCATCTTCCGAGGGCAATATTTCATCGTTTTTGAAGTAGGTAAAGTAGAAAATTTGCGAAAAATAGTAAAATACTTAACTTTTTGTTGCTTCTCTGTTTTCATTGGTGGGTTTCTCTTTTATTCTTAATATAACTGTTGCTGGTGGTAAACATGCTATAGATATCGTTCCAAAGCTATTTAATATTTTTTATATAGAGAGCAAACATTCCAGTAAAGAGAAGTTGGTGTTGCCATTTGATAAATTTGAAATTTTCTCACGATGTCAGCAACTATAAAAGTGAAAATGCTTATTTTTTATTTGACTTTTGAGCGCATACTTAAAGAAAGTTTGAGTCACACTTTTATTCTTTTCCTACGAAAACGGTAATGTAAATACAATGTTATATACAGGGTTGGTTTTTATAATCAAACGATATATCAGTTTTTACTTATGAATTATAACATCAAATGTTAGATGTCGTGTTGTAACTAATGGTACTTGCCATGGATAAGCCCCCGCTGATACGATCAGCAGATTTTAAGTCTAAGAAATAGGTCTCTTTATTTTTACAAGTAGCGCCATCTAGGGCCAAAAGTACGACTTAGCTACTCACCCTTTTTACGGGGAGAACTTCATTCATGCAAAGCCCTTCATACATCTCAGATCGCAATTTAGACCCGGAACAGAGACCGATCACTTCTGACCCATTACCATCAGTGGTATTACTCTGGACATAGAGGACTTTGAGACCACGAACAGATGTAACGAGAGCCCGCCGCCATACACTCGGGGAATCTTTTGGCCGGTGAGTTTCGAAATTGTAACCTAAGGAGTATGAGTCCAACACTCTACCAACCAGGCCATCCGGGCTCTTCAAGTGGCAGACCTAACAATATTAATAAAGCGGGCATTTCTTTTTATTAATATTCTAATAACTAAGTGAACATAATGATGCATGAAGAAACCTGATCATTTCAACTTGATAAAATGTTAATATTATCCTTTCATTTTTATTCAAACTATATGTAATTCATGTCTTTGGAAATTGGAAGGTAAAAATATCATTTTATGAGTTTTCCCTTAACCCCAAGCAGATGCCCAATTGAAAAAGTTTGAAATTCGAAACTGTCCTCTTCTATCCTCCTGTGCATTCTATGACATTTTATAGTCATTGGGAATAAGCTGTCAGTATTAAGAATAACCAATTATTTACATTGAGATTAATAGTGTTGTAGCTATGGAAGGTCACGGTACGAACCTGCGACGCTACAGCCAGTAGCCGAGTAACATGACCATAATAAAAAAGTCGACTTCGGTATCGTAAATGTTATCCGACTTATGAAGGTAGCGCCCCAGTACTCCCCCACCAGTGAGTCGGCGAAGTATTGAACGATTTTTTATTGCGCCAAGCGTTATTGCGAGTTGATGTTTGCTTGTCAAGTGAGTATAAGAATTTTGCTACGTGTATATGACGCCAAGACTGTAGCAGTAGGTTGCGTTGTCAAGGTCACCAATGTAGCGATTGAAGGTCGTGGCACGAACCTGTGACGCTAGATCCAGTAGCCGGGTAATTTGACGATATTACAAAAGTCGACTTCAGTATCGTAGATTTTATCTGGCTTATAAGACTAACACTTCAGTGTAAAGCGCGGGAAAGGGGGAGAGAGACATTCGGAGATTACGGAATATTATAAACTTAACATCTTCTCCACGATTTCGCATGCAGTGAAACAGTTTAACACGTTTGAAACTTCAAAATAGAATTTTTATAAATGAACGTGGAAATTTTACAATTGTTCTAATTATAAATTTAGACCAGAATTATTGCTTTGTCCTAGATATCGTACATCGAATTTAATGTCCTACTTTTCAAACAGCGTAAAGAATATTTAATGAATTTCCTCATGCTAAATAGCCCCATTCTTGAATTATCTTGTTCAAACACAAATATAATTCCTATAATCATCTAAACAGTATGAAACACAGATTTCATCAAGATCACAATATTAAATTATCTCTCAATTATATTTTCCCTCTTTATATTTCATACAAGCAATAATTAAAATTACTTTAATTTTTATTTTTCTTACTTAATTAAATATATATTTCTGATCATAATTGTGATAGACGAAATTATTGATTTATAATAAATTATAAGTGTGTGTATGTGGTGACACTATAAGTCAGATCATTTGACAATGAACTATTAAATTCTATAAATATACACCGTGAAATGTAGAAATATGCATCCTGAGACAAGTTTTATGAAATTTCAATTGAAAAACTAATTTATCAGAATAAGTGTTTATTGGATATTAACACATTGACTTCCTAAAAGCATTAATAAATAAAATTCCCTTTTATTTGATTTTAAAATTAAAAGAAAATGTGTTTAATATTATAACAAGTATCAATCGTACATTTTTTTTCCAAGCGTTGTTTTTTGCATGAGTTTTAACAATACATTTCTGTATTACAATGATATTTGAAAAATTATCATCATATCCTTTAATATCGCTTGATTTTCTACCATTGTTGAAAATTAAGGTAAAAGGATCAATATTGATTCATGGGAAAAATTAGAATTTCTTGATATTCGTCTCCTTTCCGAAGATCAGTTTACACAAAAGAAAAATGATATAGGGAGATGGAAATAACATGCGTTTACCTATCAGAATTAGTTAAGTGTCAGTGCCTAGAAATAATTAGTTGAAGGAATATCAAATTATATGTAAGTTATTAAATGTTCTAGACAAAACAAAAGTCGTAAGTAACGAAATAAAAAAAACATCGTAAATTTTTATGAAGGAAAATAAAGAAACATCTTGTGATTGTTTCATATTAGCATGTATTAAAATTCTCAGTAGAAACATATTCTTTTAAAATTTCTCTGAAAGAACTTGAGATATTCAATTTTTTTAATAAAAAATAATAAAACATATTATCAAATATGCACACATGCAATAACTAAAATAATTCCCTTTTTTAGTTCATTAAATGTGGAGAATTTTGAATCACTACCGTCTGCCGACTAAAGGTCTAACAATGGTGTAAGATATAATTCCAACTTCCAAGTAAATTCAGTATATATCTTTTCAAAATTCTATTTCAACACTGTTGAAGTAATTCAATTATTTTTCTCACAATAAGATAAATATAGAATAAGGAGACAATTTGAATATTTTAATAAATTAACCTAAATTTATGAAATTTGAATATTTTCTGCTATTTGATAAATCTTTTTTATCACTTGCCACTCATCTCAAGGGAACTCATATATAAAATTTTAAACTTCAGAAATTGTGATTCTATCTCGGTATTCTGTTTTATGGAAATGTGTTCAATGGAAACATTTTGTCGAATATAGGAATCTCAAGTGAGATGTAAATGTAATATATTCGGGCCTTGATAATAAATGGCAGATAAGGGATATATAAACTTTTATAAATAACTTTCCTTCTTGTTAGTCTTGAATATTGATTGTATTTTATTTTGGTTTCAAAGAAACTTCTTATATATAAATAGATGATCGCACCTGATTCATCTTGACTTATTTTACTCATCGGCATTTGCAGAGGAAATGGGATAAGAGTAATGTGTGTGTGTGTTATTTATTGTTGTTCAAATAAACAAAGGTGGGTTGTGTAACTTTCTGCTTGATGATTGTGAATTATTCACTATCAAACATTTCTCTACTTCTGTTTTTGATATTACTGTATAGCTGTAGTCCTTTCGGGTTTTGCCGTGTAATTTTAAGACATATTTAGCTCACTTCCATTATTATTTCCGAAACCCTTGGTGTCGGTTTATTATGGCAAGACAAAGGGATATGTCATAGAAAGAATGTGTTAATATTATGATTAAACTAATAATCTAAACAGGTATCAAAAGTGACGACATTAGAACTTCATTTTTTGTGATTTTTTAATTTAAAGTTAAGGTTACCAACGTAAAACGCAAGTCCTGTGGGGTGACTCCTTTCGCTAGCGCTTCTCCCATCCTTGCGTCTAGCATAGATGTGCCGACCCCCCCCCCTCTCCATTGGAAATATATTAAAGCATACTCTTTTAACAGTCTTACACGAGTTCTGATTATTATATGCATGGATCTTCCTGAAAAAAAAATAATTCCAGGATATTATTGAGTCACTAAAAGTATTATTCTACTTTTACTGCGCTTTGTTTATTATGCTATTTGTTATTCCTTTTTATTACTCAAATTTTAAAACTATTTAGATAATGCACATGATCTAATACATAAGTATTAGACCGCCTTCGCCAACGATCGCCAACGGTTTACTAACTAATTGGCAACGGATTTAAATTTGGCGATAAAGATCAAAATATTACACGATTGCCGGATTGCCATAAATAGTGGTTTAGCAACTCATTGGCAACGACTTAAAATTTGACGATAAAATTGGAGGTCTATTACGTAAGTACCTTCGAACTTTCTTCAACAAAAAGATCCACTTTGATGATTTGTAAGAAGTAGGGAAACAATTTAAAGTTGAATGCTATATTAAAAAGCCTTGTCCAACATAAGGCAAAAAATTAAAAATCTTAAAAAATCAGAAAAAATTGTACGTCAATAAATTGATGTTATTAAGATAATTTTTTTTTTCAATTTAGAAATAAAGGATATATTTGTGAAATAGCATTTTAGAAATTTATTGCGGAAAAAAGACAAAGATCCCATTGCATTGTTGTAATCAATTTAAATTAAAATAAAAATTGTAAAATTCATTCTTAGGTTCTCGTTTTCTTCTTCCTATGTATATATATATACAATAAGCATTTAATAAAAAAAAATGTTTTTCTTGATTTATTTTAATTGCCAATTTCAATCCATTGAAGAGAGTTCATTTGTTTGTCTTTTATGAGTAGACTTCATTTTTTAAAATATATATATATATATATATATATATATATATATATATATATATATATATATATATATATAATTTCCTTCAGAATAATAAACATGAAAGGAGTTATCTAATCAAAGAGAGTTTTCGTATCCGAAATGTCATTTTTTTTTTTTTTTTTGTAAAAAGAATAAATTGCTTCTGTTATACAATTGAAATAAAATCAATCAATGAACGTCAAAGTGTAATGTAAAATTTATTCTCGTACTACGTCATTTAAAAATTATCGTTAATTATGAAAGAATTCAATTTATTAAAACAGTTGAAAATCTAGCACGTAAATATTTTTGAAGCAAATTAACATTTAGTTTTAAATCACAAATGATTTTATTTCATTTATTGTTTGAATCTTTCAAAAAGAAAACGGTATTGTCTTTGGGATTGATGAAGAAATAAACTAAATAGCAAATGTGATGATTTTGACGTTGAAATGTCTAGATTAAACGATTTATTAAACAAAGTTCCTGCATGTATTCTCCATCTTTCTCTTTATTTTATAAGAATTTCTCTCATTAAATTTCTTCGGAATTAAAGCATCTCATTAAATGCCTTCTCAAAACATTGCATAGTTCTCTATTTTAAACAAGGCAATTAAGATATGATTCATTTTGAAAAGAGTAAAGGAATCATAACAAGCTGTGCTATTTCATATAATTAGTATTTGTTACTGCATTTATGTAATGATATAACTTATTTTATTTTAAATTCAAATATTTTTACTGGGAAAACACGCTTTTGAAACCGTCTTTCATACTGTTTTCTGAAAAATGACTCATTCCTGAATAAATTCCTCTAATTCTTGAGGAGATAATTCATTTAGCCTTTCAGAAATGTGTTTCTTATGGCGCAATATTAAATAGTAAAGGCACTCGTTCTTTGATAGAAACATTTTGAAACTGAATTTTTTGTAACAACTGATTGTAATGAGATAAACGATAAAATGAGAGACATAATATTTATTTAAATGGACTTACTATTCTGAATAATGCAAGAAATAGAATTTAACTTCAATATATTTTAGAATGATGCAACATCCATAATATTGTTACAAGCGAGCGAGCGCCACGGAATACTCCGAAGTTGGTGACGTTTGACGTGGAGCTTCGCACCAGCCGGGTTGGTTTTTAAAAAGGAATTGTCTGGTAGCCGCTGAATCGTACGTGAAGCGTCGCGTTACTTCGAGTGCTTTTGGGCACGAGCACACTTGGCTATATAAAGGGCGGGTAGCCGTAGTTCCAGCAGTTAGTTGTGAGTTTTCTCTCGGAAGAGAAGTGTCTCGCTGGACTAGCGGATTACTTGTTTAAGTGGGCTGTGTTTACGTTTGCTGTTAACGTTGTATCAGTGAGCTCGTTGTGACTTACTGTTAATTGTGCTACATGATAACTCTTTTGCTGTCTGTGTTTATTGTGCGTAAGGCTTGCATTTGCACTGTTAGTGACTGTTGACTGCTGGATTGTTTTTATCTGAAATTTCACTTTAACAAGTCATCCTGTAAATACCCGTAAATAGCTGTAAATAAATTTGTTTGTGCTGTCTTCAATTAAAGTCCATTCAATCCGAACCCGCTATGCTAAAAACGTAACAATATGTACTTACATAATGTGCGTTATGCATCAATTTATCTTGAAAAGAGAATTTCTCTTTCATATTCCGTGTGAATTAGCTTCTACGGTAATTGAGATTTAACACGTATTATTAAGTATTTTGTATCGTTTACGCCTACACTTTTGATTTTTTTAAATTTGACTTATTGAAAGTTTTTTTTAAAGTTTCGTTCTATTTACTAATAATTGTCTAACTAATAAAATAAAATAATTTATGGGTGCAAAAACAATACGTATGGATTGGCATCAAATAATAGGAACTTTCCCATTCTGAGAATCCTATCTTAATAAGCTAAGATATTTTTTAAAAAAAAATAATTAGTACTAAAAATTGTTTCCAAATAACCAAATCTAATTTTATTTATATGAAAATATTTCATAGAGTGTAACATCTATAAATCTATTCAAAAACTACAATTGTGCGTACCAAAGCTTTGGAGAGAAATTTTACCAAGTATTCGGATAAAAAAAATATAAACATTTAATATTTTCCTTTATTCTTTGACTTTCAACAGTCTTGTAGGAAAGTTATTGATTAGAATTATCTCTATCATACATAGAGAAATAAGAATTCTTGCGGTCACCAGTTCCTGACATAATATTGCTCTTTAGAAGAATATGTCTGCGCTCCAATAGGGTTCTCTGTTTCTGAAAGAACTATCGCCAATTAATGAGTTTTTCTTATTTAATGAGTTCTCCAAAAGCCTTTATATTATGTCAAATAACAGGAAATTTATTATTTGTTATAATTGAAAATTACTTCTAATGGCGTGAAATTATAAAATACGTATGAAATTTTGGATAAATGATGAATAATATTATTCTTATTATCGTTTTCTAGATACCCAAAAGTTTCATACGTTGGAAAATACTTCATATTTTGCATTTGCGTAATATTAAATATCAGTAATCTATAATTCAGCTTTCTAAATGTATATTTTATCTAAGTTTAGTGAAAATCAATTGCGCAAAAAAAATTTGAATTATGCAGGTATGACTTAACGTTATTTACGTTTTAGAATTCTCTATTATTTCGTTATGAGATTGATTCTCAAAATAAATACCGTTAGGCTTAGTAGAATTAGAAATTTTTGCTTCGGCTATTTCCTGATATAAGATTGTTTTTATAACCTGCCATTCCCAATGAAAAATATAGTTTAAAAAACATATTCCCGAAAAATTTAACATTTATGAAACAATATTAAAAATATTTAAATGAAAGTGACTATACAATTACTTTCGCAAAAAGAAACATTAGAGAATTACTAATACATTTATTAAATATAATTATTGAAGTAAAATTAGTGAAATTTCTATCAAAAATCGCCTATTTTCCACTAAATTTAATATTAAATATTAGTTTAAAATATTTTATTTGATAATAGTGCATTCGTGCATATTTCATTATATAATAATATTACAAACTTAATATCATAATTATTCTGTATTAGTAAGGATTCAATGTAATCTCTTCAATTTTTAAATAACATATTTTCTATTGTAGCCTGAAAATTCCTCTGCTCATTCAAACATGCATATATATTTAAAGAATCGTTGTTATGCTATTATGGAAATAGTATTAATAGGGTAGAGTGCTTCAATTTTAAACGGTATACATTTAACAACATTTGCTCATGCTGACAATGGGTATGAAAAATTAAAGTTTTGTCATTATTTTGAAGAAGTAGATACTTAATGAACAAAAAATATTTATTTTTTAAATATGAGCATTACAAACACAACAATTTCCCACATACCGCTTTTTATTTCAATTATGATGGCATTTTAATTTATATATTCTGTAAAAAGATTAATAGTCTTATTACGTGCAAACTCTGACTTTTCTATTCTTAATCAAAAATGAATTATATCTCTTCTCAATCAAAAATGAATTATATCTCTTCTCAATAAAAAAGGAATTATATCTCTTCTCACTCAAAATTGAAGCTATGTATATTCTTAATCAAAAATGAGCTATATCTCCTCTTAATCAAAAATGATCCATATCTCTTCTTAATCAAAAATGAATGAGAATTTTAAATATGAAACTGAACTATATCACTGCTCCTTTTACCAGATCAAAGGTAGAGTACTTTATTTGTAGAAAATATCTAGGGATGCATCATCTAACATAAATGTTTCAGATTGTGAAAAAAGATTGTAACTTTCCAAAATTATATCAATTTTACGTGATAAATTTAACGTTTATGGAACTTTATTAAAAATATTAAAATAAAAGTAACTGTAGAAATTTCCATGTATGTCTTAAAGAACATTATAATGGCCTGAAGGTAAATATAATTTGGAAGCCTCAAATATATTTTCTCTTTTTATTTATATATGTTCTAGCAGTTAACTGTTGAAAGAAAGACTAATGAGCATATTTCCTACTGCAATATTTAACACAATGTTTTGCAATGTTTCAGCTCTAAGTGGTTTCATCTTCTAATTTCTTTTTAGATGCGATTATTATTAGATAACTATTAGACGTCTAGACTGCTTCCCGAGTTCCTGTTACTGTACTGCTTTTCTTTGCTTATTTTAGAGCATTAATAATCATATTTTACTTTCTGAAACATCTGCACTGTTACTTCTTGATAACCAAGAAAATTATTTAATTCTTTCCATTACTGAAAAAAATAAAAAATAAGTTTTTAATAATTATCGGGACCTTTCTTCTATTAATTCATTTATTCTAGAAAGCATCCTTTAGACAAGAATGCATTTGTCCTATTCAAACATAGTAAATCTAGACAATGAGAAAATGTGTGGTAATACCAAGTAATATCTGTAGATCTATTACCATATTGTATAAATTATAAATCGTTTCATATCAATCATTTCGTTCAGGATATCGTATGAAGTAGAAGCATAATTACTTCAAACGATACTCTGAGCGAAATGAATGATGTGAGTTTGTAGATCTATTCCCATATTTGCTATGAATAAATTGTGATTCGTTTCATATCGTTCATTTCATTCAGAATATCATTTGAAGTAGAATCATAACTTTTTGAAATGATATTCTGAATGAAATGAATGATATGAATTTGTAAATATATTCCCACATGTGGTATGTATAAATTGTGATTCGTTTCATATCGTTCATTTCGTTCAGAATATAATTTGAAGTAGAAACATAATGCTTCAAATGATATTTACATTATAAATTTATTTTCCTTTTTTTCGCAATTGTTTAAAAAAATTCTTAATCATTTAAATTAATTTTCTTTGTTTGTCGTATTTCATAACTTTTTGAAGACAAGAAATGCATTTATGATTAATATATCATGGGCTGAAGAAATTGGAAATACAAGTCAGCTTCAATTTAATTACATGTGTGTGAAATTGAGTGTTAAGACGTTTTTAATAATTTGTTCTATTCGGTTGATTCTTTGAGCAAATAATTAATTTCAACAATCAGTTCTTGGGAGTTTTTTATACATTTCAGTTTTGTTAATTATAAATGAGTTGGTCATTTTTCGTACAATTTAAAGCTAAAATAAATTATTATATTGCTGGATCTTTATTATACTGGACGAATTATTATATTGCTGGATCTTTTGACAAACGTATTTTGACTTGTTTTTTGTGATAATATATTTAAACTTTTTTTGAATATTTTAATCGTTAAATACTAAGCGCCAAACTATTAAACAGAGAATATGAGGCAGTTTTCAATTTTGACACAATGTCTAAGGCATAAATATTCATGAATTTGCGAAGAAGTGTCAACTGATTTGAAAGAAAGATACAACAAATGGTCAATAAACCTGGCTTCAACTGACTAAAACTTCTCGTAAAAGTAAAAAAGAAAAATAGTTATATTAAACATATTTTTTTTATTTTAAATATCAGAAAGCTTAATATTTTCAATTTGGATAAATAATATTGTATATTATCTTAGTAAACATTGGAGGGGAAAATCAGAAAAAAATTCTAAATAGCCGAAAAGCTGCAAATACATTATTTAATTAACAAAATAATTTGAATTATTTCCTTGATTTTTATTAGATTGGTGAGCCACATAATTTCATTAATATTAAGAAAAAAAAATATTTTCCCTTATTCTTAAGAAGCCAAAGCCATTCTGGATAAAAAATAAATATTTAAAGAATTTATAAACTTTTTCAATCGATTCTTTTTTATTAGAGACTGATTTCATATATTTCAAGTAAAAAATGATCAGAATGCTGCTTTTGTCACGTTTAACCATCAAATTATCAAAATGAATTATATAAAGTACATGAACTTATTTACTGTAATTTAATTAAATAATAATTAATTATTTAATAATAATTTAATTAATAACGCTACAGATAAATATACTGAATTCTTATATGATTTAGTAAAACAATTTTGAAAGTATAAAAAATATTTTAATCACTATACAATTAGAAAAAAACTATTCTTTTTAAATTCGATAACTATTTATTATTTTTGTAAAGAATAAAGTAAATACTCACTCTAAACTTCTTTTAAATAGGATCTTTTTATAAAAATGTATAGAAAATCAAATCGAGTATTTTACCTCAGTTTATAAAGTTTCAAAGAAATAAAAAAAGAATCTCTAATTATTTTTCACACTTTCCGAATAATTCAAGAGATAATTGTTCTTATCATAATAATCTTTAATATAGTAAAGCAGTTTCTCTTCGTGAAGCAGTTTGTAACCGTCTAACGTAGTAAAACCAGACACTCTATTGTGGAAATGAACTGACAATGATGCAATTTAGAAAAGGAAGTGCAGAGTAAGTAGATTGTCTCTCAGAAATGAATTCAAATCCATTGTTATATGTAGCAACAATACGTTGTGCATATTTTATCCTAAAGCAATTTTCTCCATTTAAAATTATACATTATGTGTGAAAGAATAGTTGTTGAATTACTATGGTAACACCGATATTACATTTCCTGAGTATTGTTATGAAAGAAAATGATACAAGGTATTTCATTCCAAATAATCGGACAGCATGTCCTTAACTAATATTTTTATGTCTTGTGAGTAAGTAAATTTAGGAACACTCGTAATATTTCAATTTTTTGCTATCCAGGAAGGAAAAAAGGAACATTTTAGAATGTATTATTCATTTTTCATGACATTTCGAGACAAATTTAAAGTACATTCCAGACATTCCAAGTGATCGTTTTACTAGCATATATATATATATATATATATATATATATATATATATATATATATATATGTGTGTGTGTGTGTGTGTGTGTGTGTGTGTGTGTGTGTGTGTGTGTGTGTGTGTGTGTGTGTGTGTGTGTGTGTGTGTATGAGTGCTTGTATAATGAATAAATGAAATGCGATTGAACCACACATTCATAGAAACACAAATATTAAAGTAAGAAATTCAATAGGTTATGATAATTTAACGCTAATACTAAGTTCAATATTCTGTAAAAAAAAATTTTAATATTTCACCCAAGAAAAATCCGATTGATTTTTCTTAATCTATATAGATTTAAAATAATTTATAATTATTAAATTTTATTTTATCAAGTTTGTGTTGAGAAGACCACTTTATTGTTAAATAGGTTTTTTTGCAAATTTATTCGAATTTCATTTTTATATTTCAGATAAAATACTTAAGTTTAAACAGTGCTATATTTAGTGAAGCAATGCAATTCGTTCATTAAAATTATTCTTGTGCTATAGTATTTTCGGAAATGGCGTAATTAAATTAAATTTTAATTCATTAACGTTTCTTAAAAATATATCCCTCTACGTTACATTTCCTCTAGGTCAATTTGATAGATGTTGATCAAATGATGAGTCTGTAGAGAACCAAAGTACACTCGCACAATTATCTTTATTGAAAGTATATTTTAACAGAAATTCTAAATGCGACCCTGGGTTAGAGATTATTATGTATCTGTTCCATTTCATTTTAAACAAAAAAAGTTCTTTTCACAATAAGTAAATTTATCATATTGCTACATGCATTAAAGAGTGATTTGTTTGTATATTCAATAAATTAAATTTCTTATGCAAATAAATTTTCAAATTTGTTATTATTGAAAAACAAAAGCAAAAACTAAAACAAAGAGATGAAAAATAGTCAAAACGATTTTCCTGTAGAATATTCCCAGTCAAAGCCTATGAAATAAAAGATTTTACATGAAATATAATAACTAGAAACTCAGTTCAATTAAGTCTCCTATGTAAATAGCATTAAAAAATTTTCTGATTTTCAATAATTGTTATAAATATTTTATTTATTGTTTAACTGAAATTTACGAAAAAATTTAAGTATTTAAGAAACTTCTTACTAATGAGATTGTTTCTAAATGCCATCTCAACAATAACGACGGAATAAAATAATGATAAACTTCATTTTAGAAAGCAATTGTAAAACAACTAAAATTTATTTTACGAAACAACAACTGAAAGTTGCTCATTCAGTTTATGAAACTCTAATGAAAGTATGCAATTTAATATTTTCGTGACTAGGAAGTCTTTTGTTCATCGAAAAACGTTTATTGAGTCTTTTTAAACTTGTATGACAGAAGTTTCTTTAGATATTCTTGCATCATTAAACTCAAGATTTTACTATTCAAAAAACAGAGAAATAGTATTTTGTTTAAGTATGAAATGCTAGCATTTTTTTTCAAAGTAATCAAGGTTTTTGGAATGTTTCAAATCTTGAAATATTGTATTGTAATTTATGAAATTCTTATTTAAAATAGCTTTTTTTAAATACTCTTTTACAACTAAGAAAGATATTTAATATTTTTCTTCTTCGGAAATATAAGGAAGTCTGTCACATACGCGGTATTCATTTTAAAATAAGGAAAATAAAAATAAAAACTTATTCCGAGAGAATTTATACTTTGTGACAATTATTAATAGGGGGTCAAGAAATATTTTTTCTGTAGTAAGTCTTAGTATCATTTACGTAAATGACATCCTCATCTCTAATTTTATTTAATAATTCTATGTAAATTATAATTTTACATAACTATAATTTTATGTTTAAAATTATAATCATGCAACATCTCTTGGCACCAATAAATACTTTATTTCACAAATAGAAATTAATTTTTAACATAAAAAATAGTGAAACAGAATAATAAGTATTATAATTGATTTAGTAGAAATAGTTTTGCTATAGTCTAGCTATTGATAAAATCATTAGTATGTTATGTGTATAATAAATTAAAGAACAAAATTCAATTATTGATCAAAATGAGGATTTACTTAGATTGAAAAAAATAGAGATAGTAATAATAATGTGTGCTAAAATGACATTAATGGCTTTCTAGATGCAGAATAAAAATAATCAAATTCAAAATTGAAGCATCTATGAGCTAATTATTTATTTTTTCTTTTAAAAAATTCTATCATTTGAGGATATTGAAATTATCCTGATAAATACTTTAGTTCGAATTGAGAATCATAATGAAATTTATTGCATAATTCAATTATGAATCATAAATTGTTTCTTTTTCTTTGATTTTACTTTTAATAACAGATTTTATATAATAGTAGAAATAAAAACAAAGCAACTTAATTGAATGATTATGACTTTATTTAAGCTCAGATACTAATATTGAATAACATTGATTCTCATTTTGCATCAAATTTCTATAAGAAAAAAACCAGCATTAAAATTCTATTTAATTTTAACAGTACAATCAAAACTATAACTGTTTATTAAAATTATTATTTGGGAATTTGGGTGTCAATAATGTTAATTTTTTCCTTTTTTTATTTTCTTCTTTTTAATCCCCCCCTTATATTTCTCCCATCTTGTGCTCATTCAACTGGTTAGATAACTTAGGTTATAGGCACCGGGGGCACATGATAGCGTTATATATGTCAATAATGTTAAATTCCTTTGATGCACTTATTGTACCCATATTTCTTAATATAATGTCTTTTCTCTAAAAGTAAATGCAAATTAGGAAATGGATGATTACTAACTCGCCAAACATATAAAATATAATGATAATATAGTAACAATCAATGAGTTATACAGGGTGTTCCAGAATCTCACACGCAAGTTTCTTCATTGTAACAAATACTCAAAAAACTATTTCGATATTCAAAAAACTTAAAAGGAACTTTACTTTTGAAAGAACTGTTTTCAAAATGAATTTTTGGTATATAATGTATAGAATGTAATAAGAAAGAAAATTTGAAAATTGCTTTTTTTTTTCCTTCCTCGAGAACTGTTCAAAAGCATGTGAGTAAGTAATATAAAAAAAATGATAACAAGTCCTACTTGGGTTAACAAAAGACTCATGATATTTCAATTTTTTGCTATCTTGGAAGAAGAAAAAAACATTTTAGAATGTACTATTCATTTTTCATTACATTTCGAGAAAAATTTAAAGTACATTCCAGAAATTCCAAGAGATCGTTATTTTGGTTATTTTTATTAAATAATTCTTCTCGTTTTTCAGAAGGAGGAGTGGAGTAGTATTTGAGAATATGGACCCATGTATATCCGAGGACAGAAGTCTGAATTCTAGCTGACACAAGTTACAAGCTCTTTTTACGGGACGAACTTCATTCATTCATTTATTTATCCACAGATCGTTATTTAGATGTGGAACTATCACCAAGTATTCCCAGTATATTACTCTCCACATGAAGGAGTTTGTGCCAACGACAGATTTAACGTTAACCACACACACACATCGAGAGTCTTCGGTTGGAGGATTCGAACTCGCAACCCAAGGGATGCGAATACAACACCCAATCATCTTGTCTATCCTGGCATAATAATTACAATCATTATAAATAATTGATAAAAATTATATTAGTTTTGAATTTTCAACGCTAGTTCAGGACAACGCAAAATGTGCAAATTTTCTACGCCGGTTGGAATAATGCAATAATGATTAGAAATTTTTAACTTTTTTTATTATGCAATATTTTCATTCCAAAGTACTTCAAAATGAATCCGAAAAACCAATTAATTAAGAATGTTTAGTTTTAAATACATCAGGAAGTATGAAATTGAACAGAATCATTTGTAATAATTTGCCAGAAACATGTTAAGCCTAACCTTATTAGCGCGGGGGGGGAGGGAAAACAAATTAATTTGGTTACGTTAATGGAGGTGGGGAAACGAAGACAATTGGCAAGAAATTTAGTTTTTATTTAATTAATATTTGAAAAACTGCGTTAACTTCAAATGTCATCCACTACAAATTTAATATTTTACAGTAAATTGCACAGTATATATATGTATAATAACAAACACATCATGAAATATAAATTTTTCTCTCTTATTATTAGAGGAAAGAATTAGATCCGTATATGTCCAATACTGACACTCAATCCTATTATTATAATCTGGTCTGAAGTATCATCTGTAATATCTCCACTGGCATTTGAAATGTTACAGATGTTGTTACCCATAGCACTTGCCAATGGACAAGCCCCCTGCCGACACAGCAGCAGATTGAAGCCGACAGGAGCGTCTCTTGTTTTTGAAGTAGCGCCAACTAGGGCCAAGAGTACGACTTAGCTACACACTCACCCCAATTGCTTGCACAGTCCCTCTTTACAGGGGAGCACAGTCAGACATCTCACAGATACTACACAGAAGAACAACCATGCACCAGCCGGGGCTCGAACCCAGGACTCCCAGAACACGAGGAAGACACTCTACCTCTGTGCCAGAAAGCCGCAGAGCTTACAGATGTATTGAATAAGAACAAAATAGTATCTTCATTAATAAAAATCAAATGTGTGATTGCTTCCCGCTGTTTTTGACTTTTTATAAGTTGGATTATTTACCATGAACTATCAAATGTTGTAGAGATAGATATTTGCATGATGGAACGGGATTTCAAAACAATCAATTTTAAAATTAAAACTCATAAAAAAAAACTTATGAAATATTATTATTTTTCATTGAAAATCTCAGAATTTCAACTAACGTAAGTAGTCTTTAAATCATTTTAAAATTCAAAATGTTATAATTAGAAGAATGTAAAGTTGTTTATTGTACTCGAGTTCCCAGATTATTCACGATTTTATAACTACGGTATTATAGTTTATTATAAATTTGCATTTAAATTAAATATATTAATTATTTAAATTATTATTTTTTGCAGAGATTTGTATTCTCTGACATTTCGAAAATATGTATTATATATTTTTTTTAAAAAGAAATCTAAGTAAGGATGAAATTTTATTTAGCCCATTGAATGCAAATTATTTAGCCCATAATTATGATTAATTTCAAATTAGAAAATTAATAAGTAGTACTAAACAAAATAGTAATGACAATATAAAGTATGAAAAAACAATGTATTTTCTTGAGTTATTGAATTTCTTACGAAAATGTTTACTACAGGAAAATTTTTCAACTTAACAAGAATAATATTGGCCGTCTTGCTATAAATCATTGCTGCCTCATTATCAGATCTATTAACATATTAGACATAATTTTATTTGTAGTTATTATATAAGGTATGTTGTTTTTGTTGCTGCTGCTAATGGCACTTGTAATGAAAAAAAGCGCTCATGACCGTCAGCAACTTTAAGCCAATTGAGCTTCTCTTGTTTTTGAAGTAGCGCCAACTAGGGCCAAGAGTATGACATAGTTACTTCATTCGTCACATTCGCTTGCGTAGCCCCTTTTTACAGGGGGGGCACATTCATACACCTCACAAGTAAATCACTTAAGAAAAGCGATGTTCGAATCAGGTACGCCCAGACCATGGGGAAGACGTGCTATCTCTAAGCCAGGATGCTGCCATTATATAAGGTATTTCCACCTCTTTTAATTTAAGCGAATATCAGCATAATACGCCTGAAATGAACTTTGAAAATGCTGTTCAGGGCATTTTCAAAATTGTTAAATGATCCAAGTACATTAGAGGTTCTTGAATTGAGGATACACTTCTCGTATAAAAAATAGTATTTTCAAAACGATTTCATACTCTAAAATTTTATAAAACGATGGGATTTGTAAAATGTAAGTAAATTCGGCACACATCTTGATGTTCCAAAAATTTTAAAAGAATTTACAATTTACAGGGTATGTGAAAAAAAAATATTATTGCATCTCTGTAAAATTTTAATTAAAATTACTTATTTATTTTCATCTCTATGAACATAATTAATTTCCACACATTAATCATTATTAAATTATTTCAAGAACGGACTGAAAATTCTTTATTCCAGTTATTTATTGTGCGATAATTACTTTATTTTCTTTACATCGGAATTCTTTATAATTTTGCAGATATATATACAATAGTTTGTTTTAGACGCCAATTATTTGACATAGAATCTCAAGTCTTCCTGGTGATATAGCGTTTGTACAAAATTTCGCCAATGAGTAAGAGAAAGGAAGCCATGTACGATAATGCAAGCAGCAGAAAAATACCAAATACATCTGAGATTGTAAGTGATTTAGTTGTTTTAGTTGATGTAACAGAACTCAGCAGTGTCCGAGTCTCGAACAATTTTTCATCTACCAATTTTTGGAACAGTCCACCACTAACGATTCGTAGAATTACATCATCCAATCGGTTTTTACAGCAGAAACCTCTTTTAAGAGCAATCGCTGTGCTCATCTCCACAATAGAGTCATCAGAAACGAATTTATTGGTGAATGGTGGAACTCCATATCGACTTTGTAAGATTAAACGTGGACCTAATAATGCTAAGTTATCACCAATCATTTTACTTGTATCAACTTTTCTGCTTTGATAAAACCAATTGTTCTGCATAATCACCATTCCAAGTACATTAAGATGAGGAGAGTCACTTTTAAGCATAAGTTGGACATCGACACTTCCTTCAGGGGCAAGGCATTTGAAGTTGCCTTTTTGCACAGCGTCGGCCATTTCGTGAAAATCTTTGATCCCAGGATCTTGCAGAGGAACTAAAAGAAATGATAGTAACACAGAGCTGTAAATGAAGACTATAAAGGTAAACGCAATCAGCCATGTTGCTTGAAGGATAGAGCTTTCAACAGATTGTTCTCTGGAAATGAAACGAAATGGATGCCTCAAAGGATTAGGCAAACGAGAAATGATATATGATCTTGAGGAAATCAAATGGCGCACTAGAAAGGGCATTATCACCAGAAAAAGGAAGAGTAGTATCCAGACTTTCAACTCAAAAGGGTAAAGAAACACTACATACTTTGGAAGGAGGCCAGGTTTATCAGTGACAAAGGTTCTGTCGATGGTATAATAAGGGACACTGAAGTCCACGACTTTGTTCCGGTCTTCCATGATGGCAAGGTACGTCAAACCCATGTCTGCTTCTTCACGAGCTATCATTCCAATTATGCCAGACCATGTGCCGTTTTCCATCAAATGTCCCCATTTTCCATCAAGTGGACTGGCGATTTCATACTGAAAATCCAGTTTTTCAGAGAGTATTTTTAAAAATTTCCCTTCAATGCCAGAAATTGCAGTGCCAGACGGTGTTTTGTTGAAAACAAAAATTGGTTCACCAGACAATGCAGCCACTCTTAGGATTCTAGGAAAACTCATGCTAAAAATTATTACGTGAAGTCTCAGGGAATCTTTTCCATGGAAGAAGTAATAAGTGTTGCCATTTTTAAGGCTTAAATATGATAAGGAAAACTATAATTTTTTTTCGTTGGCAAACAAATTTTTTCTAAATATCAATCCTAATAAGTAATTAAAAATAAATATCATTACACTAATTCTTACGATCTTAAAAGAGAAGTTTTTAACAATGTTTCACTTTTGTGTAAATTTAAGTTAAAAATTAGGAGTAAACACCGATGTGAGTCCTATTTCCTTTTTTTAAGTAATTGCATGTTAGCAAGTAATGCATTAGAAAATAACATAACGTCACGCAAACATCGATTCCGTTTAAAATTCAGTAATATCGGAAAGGACGTATATGTCAGTTATATAAACAGTGCATTAACCGGCATTAAAATAAAAAAAAACGTATTGGCGAAATTTCTTTAATTATTGAATTGCTTATTTTATTGTATATTTTGTGTCAAAAACAAATTTCGGTAACTTATCTAACATAAACAAAACATTACAACTTGTTATTTGCATCTTCGAATTTCGATTGAACTACGTTTTAAACAGTTTTTCATAAAAAAAAATGTTTTGGAATATTCATTTTAAATTAGTTTTTTTTTCTGGAAGTTATGAAATTTTAAATTCAAAAATTAGCTTAATAAAATATATATGAATAATTCAAATATATATGAATTATTATTTAAAATATTATGAATATATTTATTAGCTTAATAAAATATATATGAATATATTATTATATGAATATATTTATATAGGAATATATATGAATATATGAATATATTATTATTATGAATATATTTATACTCAATTACATCACTGGTCAGATGTTTTAAATAACATTAATGATACGCCGAAATTACAATGAAACCATACTTTCTTTAAGAGATTTCCAAATTTATCTTCTATTAAAATATCTATATTAAAAAATGGTGTTGCTTAATCTACTAAAACTGTTATACGGTATCGTGTGTTTTTTAAATATTTATTGAAAATATTTACTTAACAATCCGTTAATTATATTATGTTTTTTTGTAATTCTAATTACACCTAAAATATTTCTTACTCCTCAATTACATCACTGAGTTCGCGTTTTTATTTAATCATACGGTAATCAATATGATAGCTCGTTTTGAAACAATAACTATTTATATTATTTTTCTGACTTTATTCAGCACTTGCAGAAATATAAAATATTAGAAATTTATAACCATAAGACAAAATTAATTAGTATTATTTTCTATTGAATCATAAGAAATAATTAAAAAAAGAAATTCCATTCCTTCTTGTCTTCTTTTGTTTTCAAAACGAAAGAGTGAATCTGCAATTAGGTTTAGTTGCATATTGTTAAGTGAGCTTAAGATTAACTTTTTTTAAAAAACGAAGAAGTAAAATAATACGTGCAAGATTTTTTTTTTCATCTCGCCTTAAATATTTAAGGCTGTAATTAAAGAATTATAAGTGAACGATTGGTCAAAGAAACCAATAATCAAAAAAGTTATAACATTATTATTATACTGATTAATATATAAGGTATGAAAAATCTTATTATTAATAAATGTTTCTAATATGAAATGTTTGGAAGCAAAATAAAATGTTTGCCGTATAGAGTGTTCAAAAGAGTGCTTAATGAACTTATTTCTAAAAAGTAACTCAGCAAAGTTTTAATCCTAACTCTAATTATTTTTAAGTTATCTTGTGCTGTGTAGACTGAGGGGCTGACAAGAAAACATACATAATTCCATAACCACGTTTTATGAATTTAGTAAGAATGAGGTGTAGATGATTGCAGGAACTCATTAAAAAAATGTGTTTCTTTTTTTCCTTTTCATACATTATAATTTTTAAAAAATAATTATTTTATAACATGGTTAATGCCTAATTATATACTTATAATTTTAAGTGAATTATCAATGTATATTTTTTCAATTCCTACAATTAGCTCACACTCTCCTTATATATATATATATATATATATATATATATATATATATATATATACCGGGTGGCCAGAAATAAAACACCCCTACTCTGACCTCCCTGGATATCGAACTACTCAGTGTAAAGGCTTGAAAATTTGTGGACATACTATTCAAAAAATGGGGAAACGGATTTCACGAAAAAAAATTTTAGTTCCAGAAATCACCGATAGGTGGCGCTGTACCACTGGACGTATGCTGAAAAGACACAAAAACACGTTTTAAACACATTTTATTTGAAAGTACCTAGCATACATGAAACAAGGACGTTATCGATGCAGGGAATGCTGCTCAATATGGTTCCCTTCCTGAAGATGTAAAATGTGAAGTCTGTGGACAGCTTGTTCAACTGCGGATCGTAACTGGTCATCTGAGATGCTTCTCACATGCAGACTGATACTCTCTTTCAAATCTGCCAAGGTTATCAGACGTTCTCGATAAACAAGGTTTTTTAAGTGTCCCCAAAGCCAAAAATCACACGGATTAAGATCCGGTGAACGAGATGGCCAAGTTGTCGGAAACGCGCGACTGATTATTCTGTCAGTGGTGAAATGTTGGCGAAGAAACTGTTGCACAGGGAGTCCAATGTGTGGAGGTGCTCCATCTTGCATAAAAGTAATGGTGTCAAGGCATTGGCGCTGCTGCAAATGGGGTACAACAAATGTTTCGAGCATCCTTTTGTACCTGTTGGCCGTCACGGTACATGTCTCAAGGCCATTGGAAGTAACCTCTTCGAAAAAGAACGGTCCAAGGATGAATGTGGCTGTGAATCCACACCAGACTGTAACTTTCGGTGAGTGGAGTGGAATCTCTTGGAAGGTACGGGGGTTTGTCGTGTCCCATATGCGACAGTTATGGGTGTTCACTGTTCCACTGAGGTGGAAATGGGCCTCATCGCTCCACAGAATCTGCCACGGCCACGATGCATCCACTTCAACTCTAGCAAGAAATGTCAATGCAAAGGTCAGTCGCATCTCCCTGTCTGTGGCCAGCAATTGTTGATTAGGGCGGATTTTGTACGGGAAACAATGCACCATTTTCTGAGTACGTTCCACACTGTGCTATAGGGAACACCCAAGTGTCGTGACACTGCACGTGCACTACTGCAGCCTAAAACATTATCCATTGACTGTTCAACAATACCGGTGGCAACATCTTCAACGACATCTGAACGAACCGGTTTGCGTCCTCGACCAGGCTGAACTCCAAGATGTCCAGTTTCCTCGAATCGAGCGATCATTCTCCTGAGAGCTTGTGGAAGCAATGGTCCCTTACGCAAATCCTTAAGTCGGCGAAACTCTCGAAGTGCTGCTGGAGCATTTCCTTTATTCTCGTAAAACAACTTCACAAGCAAAGCGCGTTCTGGCAGCGTGACAGCCATCACTAATAAGAATGACATTCCCCACCTTTTAACATGGCTTCTAACTATGCTTTATGCAAATTTTTCTGGTTACAGTATGAAATTGCAGTTACAACGAGAGTTCTAGCTTCTTTACTATTTTTATTTTCCATAAGGGGCAGAAAAATTAAAAAGGAAGCATGGAAGCATTCCATTCCGCATAAACATTTTAATTTTTATTATTATTTGTGTCTTTTGATCATAGTTCCAGTTGTGCAGCGCC
>JAOUZG010017399.1:4111657-4124514 GCA_026289955.1 Argiope argentata
CGTTAATAATATAATTTTTACTCACCCTCTCAAGTTCAAGTATTATTATTTTTAATTTGTAGGGAATGGCATTTGATGTTAATAAAGATTTTTTAAAGATATTAATTCATTAATTTTTCCATAATTTAATAAAAACTAATTTTTTTTGCCCAAATTTGTCATTTTCCCGCCTCCAAATAAGTAAATAATATAGTTTATTTTTCTCACACTATTAAAGTTAGGCTTAACATGTTTTCATCCGATTGTTTTAAAGGATTCTGTTTATTTTCATAATGCTCAATGCATTTAAAATTATATATTGTTACTGATTGATTTTTCCGATTTGTTTTAAATTACTTTCGAATTAAAATAATATATTTCAAAGAAAATTAGAAATTTCTACTCTGTATTGCGTTACTCCAACTGATGTAGAAAATTCATGTATTTTGCGTTGCCGCAATTTAGTTTGAATCTTCAATCGGCGCTGAAAATTCAATGCTAACATAACTTTGTGTTCAAGTATTTATAGTAATTGTAATTATTTGGCCGGGATAGCCTGATTGGGAGAGCGTTGGAGTCGTACCTTTCGGGCTGTGAGTTCGAACCCGCCTGCGAAAGACTGTCCGTGTGTGTGTGGAGTACGTTACGTATGTTGTGGTCACAAAGTCCTCCATATTGAAAGTAATACTACTGGAGGTGCTGGGTTTTATATGATCGTTCTCCGTTCCATATCTAATTACGATTTGTGGATGAATTTATGAATGAAATTCGTTCCTTAAAAAGGGTTTGTGACGTATGTGATCTAGAAGTAAGATTTCTGTCTCCGGGTGCTCAGAGGTCTATACCCTCAGAAGCTAGTACATCCCTCCTTCCGTTTTAAAATGAAACAAGAGAATAACAACATCAATTTTAATTATTTAATAAAAATAACAAAAATAAAATTTTCCTAATAACCTATGTAAAAATTGATTTAAAAAATATTTTTTTTAAAATTGTTTTCAATTTTTTAACATGTTTATCTTTATATTAAGAAAATTAGGTTTCAACGTGAGGCATGCAGCGAAATGCCCTGTATCTTGAATCACAAAATGATATATCAAATGATATTTACCATAAACATGTTTTATTTTTCATATAACAAAATAATTTATTTTTAAGAAGTAATTTAAGTTTATCTTTTTTCATTTACAGAAAATATATTTCAATACAATTAATCGTGAATCGTTTCACGCTCTACACTTTTAAGTACTTAATAAGATTAATTTAATGTTATTTTAAGTCCTCAATTTACTCAGTAAAATATTTGAGTACAAACAATGTTAATATAGTTAAGCCCCATTACTAACGGTATACCACGTTTTGTATAGTTTTAATTAGTTTAAGTGCTCTTATATTAAGTAATCCTCTGTGATATATTTGTTGATAAACAAAAATTCTTAATTTCTTTCCCGTTGAATTGGAGGAGTTGCAACAAAAGATTATAACTCCTTAAATTATAATGAAAACAAATAATTTTGTAATTGACTATAAACATAAAAACTGAAATGTAAAAGCTTTCTATTTACGTCCATTTTATGTCATTCAGTATATTCTGTAAACCAATTTAAATTAAAAAAAGAGTTAGTTGCTATTGAAAAAAGTGTAATGTTTAGAACTCATTCATTCCAATCAATGCTTTTAAATGGGAAATATAGAATCTACCTTGTTAAGTGGAATGTATTTATTTAAAGGTAAAAGTTTTATTGTTCTCTAATTTTTATGTAAATAGCATAATAGCGCAAGATCAATAAGCGTTTCTGCTAAACGAGCTTATGTTGCAGAGATACAAGATAATGCATAAATGGATATTTTTACTTTTTAGTTGTCGCTTGTTTATTGTTGTTTGTTTATTTGTTGTTTTAATGTTTTTCCTACAACATTATCTTTTTCTGAGAGCTAAAATCTGCAAAACATTAAGATATTTCAATTCTCCTTGGGTGCATGTTGTCTCTAATATATATCCAATTACTTTATGTAAAATTAATTAATCAATTTAACAATAGAGAAAGTAAACAAAAATTATTAAGAGAAACAACAAGAAACATGCTTTCTGTCAAAGAGGTAGCGCTTCTTCCTCGTGTTCTGGAAGACATGGGTTCGAGTCCCGGTTTAGGCATGGTTGTTCTTCTGTGTGCTATCTGTGAGATGTGTGACTGTGCCCCCCCTCCCCTGTAAAAAGGGACTGTGCAATCAAATGTGGTGAGTTTGTATCTAAGTCGTACGCTTGGCCTTAGTAGGCGATACTTCAAAAACAAGAGACGCTCCAATTACTACATGAAAAAAAATCTGCTGCTGATTGAGCGGGAAGCTTGTCCATAAGCAAGTGCCATAAGTAACAACAATTACAACAAGAATCATTGTACTGTAGGATCATTTATATAAATTAAAAGTCGTGTTAAATTAATCAATTAGCTGATAAAATAACCTATTCCACAATGAAATATGAATTATGTGTAATTTCCTTATAAATTTCATCTTCATACCCTCAGAAAGTACTTAGGTTTATCATTATTTTTATTAACGGGTACTTACATATTAGACCGTCGACTCCAAAGTTTTAGTAACTCATTCGCGACTGATTCAAATTTGGCAATAAACCGTCGACGCCAGCGAAACTAACAAAATTGTGGACGACTAGTAATTTTGAGCCTTTTAAGGTTTAAGTTTTGAGTTTTTTAAGGTTTGAACAACTTTTAAAATAATGGCGCTTTTTTGCCATTATTGGCGGTTTAGTAAATTGTTGGCGACGCCTTCAATTTTGATGATAAATATCAACGGTTTAATACATAAGTACTTATTAACGCTTCTTTGTAAAATAACACTAGGGATATTTTGAGACGGACCTAGTAATTTTGAGCCATGGTCAGATAATGAGGACGACACCTGAACTGGCATCTCTCCCCACCATACCATGAGAGATTTAGCCTGCAATTTACTTCCTTACAAGACGGCTCTTTGATGGAATCGGGACTCGAACTTGAAATCCTATGGCCCACGAGCCTAGAGCTTACCACAGAGACCACCGCTTCCAACCCTCATAAAGTAATAATTGTTAATTTGTAGCCACAGATATAGTAATACATTCATTGTTAAATATAACCTTGTATAAACTATAATATAGAATAGTTAATTCAGTTACATAATATTGTATAGAATATCAAATACCTCTGAAAGTGGACATTTTATTAACGCACGATTGGCATCCAAGCATTGGAGTACTGATTAGTTTGACAATGATTTCTCCTTGAAACCAGCTTGGATTAAATCCCCTGCTTACCAAACGTCACCGTTGATAGAAGGCTTGTTATTGAACTTCCTGAGGTTGTCCTGAAAATTGCAATATATTCTAATTATCTTCTAGTACCGAATTGAAATTCAACATCTAAACTGATGCTGTGAAGGTCCGGAAAGGTAATGAATGAATTTGAAGGGACAAGATGGTACATTGACGTGATTCTGATGCATTTGGACTGTAAAATATATGGATAAACATATGGATGACAGATTTATGCCTTTTGCAGATATATTAAATAATACGTAAGGTTTGCTTAGGATAATTTATTTCTTTATATGCTTATGAAGAAATTATTGATGTGGTTTCATTTCAATATTTAGTACATTAAAATTACATTTATGATTGAAATGGAAATGGAAATTAAATATTAATATATTTTCAAAATACTATTACGTGTTTTCAAAACTAAATAAAATATGTTTCATTTGTCTTATTACAGTGATAGTCAGGGCCGGGATGGCCTGGTTGGTAGAGCATTGGACTAGCACTCCTTAGGTCGCGAGTTCAAAACTCACCGGCCGAAAGATTCCCCGAGTGTGTGGCGTCTGGCGCTAGTTATATCTGTCGTGGTCGCAAAGTCCTCCAAGTCGAGAATAATACCACTGGGGGTACTGGGCCAGGGGTGATCGTTCTCTATTCCAGATCTCAATTACGATCTGAGCTTGAATGAATGAATTTGCATGAATGAAGTCCACCCCCTAAAAAGGGTTGTGACGTTTGTGTAGCTAAGTTGTGCTCTTGGGCCTAGATGGCGCTACTTGTAAAAAGCAAAAAGACGAATTTCTTAGACTTAAGACCTGCTGTTTGTGTCAGTGAAGGCTTGTCCATGGCAAGAGGCATAAGAAACAACAACACATATATTAAGAGTTAGATTTAATGAAACATGATTAAAAATAATAATTCGACATTTGTGATAATTCTTGTTACCTGGTTTGATAGTTAAAATTATTTGTAAGGAAGAAGCATCTATAAATTTAGTTGTATAGAAAGTAAAATGAGCATATTTAAGTCGTATATACAGAAGCGCATATAGTGTAGATTCCATTACTAAATAAAACACAATACATTCTGATATATCAAGCATAGCATTGGTTTTTTCACGTTAATAGAATTGATGAATATGGCAGTAATAAAATGTTTACAAATTCAGTAAAACATGGATGTCATTCATTATGAGGAATAAAAAAACTCCGATTAATATCAGCTTCATGCTTATAATATATAATCATATTTAAAAACTGAATGTTATGTTTAAAAGATTTGAGAAGTTTACAACTAATAGCTTATATTTTGGAGAAAAGGACAATAATCAAAAACTTTTATTTAGGATACTTTTAAAAACATTAAACATATATATATATATATATATATATTAACATTAACTGTGCATTAACATAACCGACAATCTAATAGATATGTTTATGTCAGATAACTTTATAGTGTCAAAGCCTTGTTTGAGAGCATGGATGGGTCTCTGATATGACAATTGAAGATTGACATCTGGATTATGTTTGAATACTATCTGTTCATCAAGATCCATTATAGCCATTACTGGAAATGCAAACACAGTAGATATCAGGAAAAGGGGAATTTACATTTACAGAATGAAGTCAGGAATTAAATTGCTCAATATGGGCATTTCAGAATTGTCTTATTTATAATATTTGCGATTAAAAAAATTATAATACTTAGATTTTTATAAGCCAGATTTTTTGTTGAAAGGAACGGTCTATATCAGTGAATATCGGAGTCCTGGCATGTGGGTAGGGTGTTTTCTCGGTAAACTGGACGAATCGGATTTGAGTCCCGGTTTCGGCTTGGTTGTGTTTCCGTGTTCTATCTGTAAGATGTTATAATTTCCTCCAATGACTTGATCCTGGTCGATCAAATAAACAGGTAGCGTTTAAACACAAATGTTTTATTTACAGCTTATATACAATAAAAACAACAACTCGTACTCATCTAGGTTAATATGCTGGGAAATATTTACATCTGGGTTAAAAGTTCCACGGCTAATACAAAAAAACTAGCATGCTGTCAGCGTATCCCGTTACTGCGTGTAGCTCAATAGATCTACGGATTTACCTCCGGTAGATCTTTATTCACGAAACTCGAGATCACAGGTATTTCTTCAGCTGTCCAGCTCTTCAGCTCATCAAATCTCAGATCTTCTTGTCTCGTCCTTTCAAAACCTTCCATTTTAACCTCGGTCAAACTCCACCTCTCATTTTCATATTGGTGCACTGTAGATGCCGATCATCAAATAATTCCTCATAAATATTCCTAGTGGTCAGCAGTAGACCTTTGGAATATTTGCTAATCGTCCACCCTCTTAACAGATCCTCCACAATAGTGAACTATTCACTTCTGGAGGTTTCAGTACTTCTTTCTTTAAAGAGTCGTAAAATGCATGTGTGGTTCATTATCTGAACTTTATTCAAGTTCGGGTGGTCTCATAGGATAAATAGTTAGATTCGGGGTTTTGACATGGTTTTCTTCTTCAGAGGGCCGTAAAACGCATGGGTGGTCTATTATCTAGACTCTATTCACGTCCAGATGGTGACACTAAAGGGGGAGAATTCACAAAAGCGATCAGAAAGGAAGGAATCTTCCAACAGTTGACCAGATGTAATAATGTTTAAACATGTATCTCTTAGAAAGGGAGGGAAGTTTTACAACTTTTTTACAATCCCCTCGCCTCTATGAAAAGAGATTATGCAATTGAATATGATGAGTGAATATCAAATGTTGTACTCTTGGCTCTAGAGAGGCTGATCAGGCTTAAATTGCTGACTACCTCAACTAGCCACGACAAGTGCCATAAGACGCAACACAACACATATCAGTAAATACAAATTTCTTGGATTTGGAAAACGATATACCTCCTATTTAATGGTTGTTACAAAGTTAATGCAAGATTTGAATGTATTATCATTCATGCAGTACAAGTTTTTTTTTTCTCTATTAAAAACCATTTCATAGCTGATAGCTTAGGGGTAGTAAAAATGGAACGTTGTATGATAGAACAGCGTGTTTACATTGTTGAATAATGTTTCAAAATTATTGAAAGCCTAATGGCCACAGTTTAAGTATTTGAGAATTGATCCCCTATATTTTGTTATTTAAATTACCAATTTCTTTTTATGGAAGCTATTTGAAGTCCAAGTCTAAAGTCCAAAGTCTATACCAAGAAGCATACAAGCATGCATTGAAAAAGGAAATTCAACGCAGCGTCAGCAAAATTCAGCCACGTTTATTCCCAAATAGTCATGAAAAATTCCAACAAAAGAGTGCATATGTGCCAGTAATGAACTGAATGTCATTTGTTGTTTGCGTTGTTATGTACATAACCCTATCGTTTAAACTTTATAATTCAATAAAAATATAATAATTTTAAGAATTATGATTCAATAAAAATATAATAATATTAAGAATTAGGATTATGATTCAATAAAAATATAATAATATTAAGAATTATGATTATGATTCAATAAAAATATAATTATTTTAAGAATTGTGATTAAGATGCAATAAAAATATAATAATTTTAAGAATTGTGATTATGATTCAATAAAAATATAATAATTTTAAGAATTATGATTAATAATTCAATAATAATATTATATATATTTTTTTAAATCCTGTGTTTAATTATTTAGTTTAAACACGGTGTTCTGTTGTGTAGAACTTCAATTTTATTAACCCTAAAGCTATCTTAATAGGTAAATTTTATATAATAGGTTTCCAACACTTTATTGCATAAATTTTCCCAAATTCAAAATTTTCAGTTATTTTGAGACAACCTTATAATTTTAAATCGTGTTATTAACTAAATTATTAAAATATTTAGAAATTAGAAGTAACATATTTGCTCCATTATTTCGGAAGCTTTTAACAGTCAAATAGTTTTTCGCATGTTTATTGTAAATCGGATTTTGTTGTAACTCATCCTAAAACACCACACAATAATATGGTGGTAATTAAAAATAAAATAAATAATGAAATTAAACCAAAATTCCTTTGGGAATGGAAAGCATTCTGTATACAAAAATTCTGTATAGAAAAAAATCCAGTCTCAAGTATTGATGTAATACATAGTATACAGTGGAATCTTACACTTTTAAATATATTGAACTATTTATGAGAGGGCGAGGTGATTTAATTCATTAGTATTTGAAATAATGATTTTTTACATCTGCACCGCATTGTGTGGCATTTAGAAAATCGAGAACCATCTTGTAATATCGCATTATATATTAGGTTAATAAGAGGATGCTCATTTCCTTATAATTTATTCTAACGATTTCTTATTGTATACTATTCTTTGAACAATAAAAAAAATATAAAAATTTCTGTTAATTACTTAACACGCTTTCGGTTTTCTAATGTCAAAGATTTTTGTTTATTGAAATGTTTTCTTTCAAACTTCCTTTTCTAATATTCTTTTATTTGAAATTTTATGTCAGCCAATCCATTAATATTTACTGTAAATTCCTTAAAAAGAGTCCATCTAATTCATGATTTAAAATGGTATAACTACATAAATTGTTTATAAATTCAATAGACATTTTTTTACATTTTGATGCCTGGTATTTATTTAATGTGTTATGTATGGATTAGTGCATTTAATTAATCATGTATTTCTTATCTTCCAGTCAGTTAAGTATATATGAGTTTGAAATTCTATTTATATGCAACATTACATTAGCGACGTCTATGAAATTGAATGAATTAAATTCAAATGAGTGAACATTATCTTAAAATTATTCATCATTTATCAAATATCCGTCACAAAAGAGATAATAATATCAAAATTTCCTTTCAATAGCTCATATATCATTCACAAATTCTTATCATTAATTATATAAAATAATTTCCTACCACTTTAGCAGGATTGTGCACATAATTAATGTAGACTTGAGATCTCCACAAAGTTATTTTATAACATGAAATCTTCTGGGTAATATAGTTAGATTAATGAAAAGAATATTAAATAGCTTTAGTTCTTTTTGTCACCAGAAAGATTTAAAGGTTTTAATAATATATAAATGATGGTTAGCTCTACTCATATTACTAATGACTACATTCGAAACGGTTGCAGTGAGAAACGGTTTCACATTTTGAATATCAGAAATCAGAAATGGAAAAATTAATATCTTTCAGCTACCAATTAATGTCGAATGATTAAGTTCCTAATTATACATTTTAGATGTTATTTTATAGGATATCCAATATCACAATTCGAATGAAAGTTTTAACTACAGTTTAAATTGAATTCATTTTATTGATAAATCAATTACGTTTATTAAAATGATTCATGATGCGTTTATTCACCAGTACTCATATATCTTAAATAATGATCTTTACTCAACACCTCTTCGGATTAAGGAGGCATTTTGAGCTTTATAAATTATATTTTATTATATAAATATTTAATTTGCTTTATAAATTATATTTAATTGACTATATAAATATTTAAATTTTGTGCTTTAGTCAAAATACTTTAGAAAAGAAATAGATTGCATTTAAATTCGGAGAAGTAATTAACGTGATGTAAGATCATTTCAAATAATTTAATATCGGTTTATTTAAAAATCAAAACAAGATTTGTTAACAATTAAAATTTAGCATTTGATTAGAAAATCAGAATTTAATGTTTACCATAACATGATAACACAACTTTTTTTGCTAAATATTTAGTAAATAATAATGACAATTAGAAATGCAAAATAAATATAGTTGAAAAAAAATTGTCTCACGTAATTGTAGTGAAATAAGGTTATATTCGATGAATTTTAAAGGCATTTATTTTCAGGAAATTTATCAGCATATTTACTTTTTAAAATCGAAGCTACAAGCAAGTAAAGAATAATATAATAATGCATGGAACCATTAAATTTCAAAAAAAATTATTTGACATATAGACAGTTTAATAACAAACGAATCAGCTTCTGCAGTGCATATTGTGAAAGAAAGATTCACATTATGGATTTATTTTTAGCTACTAATAATGAGACAAGCCCTTTTACCTTTTCTAATGTGATTATGGCTGTTTACATTTATTCAAAAAAATTTAATTTAATGTATTTTCAAAATATAGGGTATCTTATAAATTGATGTAATGAGATATTAAATAGAAAGTATTCAAAGATAAAATCAAAATATATAAGACCTTTCAAGCAATTCAAATTGCATTAATTTACAGAATATGCATTTCTAAATAAAATGGTCAGTTTATTTCATTTTATAATTTACGCTTGTTGAAGAATTAAAATTATGCATTTACAATGAATGGCTCAATAAAAATAAGTAGTTCACCGTAGTTTTAAAATACGATGTAAAGCAATTTCTGCAACTAAAACTATTGAAGAAACTAAATAACCTGCAAATAATAGAATAAATATTCCATACATATCACCTAGATTAAGTGAATGTGTTTTCTCTGGCTCATCTATATCTTCTAGATCTGTACCAAGACCAGATCTAAATATCTCGTCATTTATAATCTTCTCATACAATCCAGCGCTTATGAGACTCAATATCACTTCATTCAGTCGCTTTTTGCAACAATAATTTTTATTCAACACCACTCCAACGTTCCACACTCCAAAAGAATCTTCAGAAATTCTCATCTTCCTGTAAATTGAGCCAGTGAATCGCATATTGGGTCCAAGAAGTGCTGTCCTAGGCGCGAAGTAATTAGTTATTTTCTCTCTTGTATCATAAAACCAATTATTATCTTGAATGATTTGTCCCAATTCCTGAAGATGACGATGTTCGCTCTCAAGCAAGAAGTTCAGAAGAGAAGACCCTTTGGGCAGTAGGGCCTTATACGATCCTATTTTAACAGCACTGCTCAATTCCATAACAGTTTGTACACCTTTCTCCCTCAGAGGTACAGTGAGGAAGGACAGAAAAACAGCACTATAACTCATAGTCATGAAGGTCACGAACACCCACCAAAAACTGTACAGAATCCTGTAACTTACAGTATGGATGGTAAAATTTACTGGCTGTTTGAACAAACTACCTCCGATGGTGGTAAATACAGTCATAAAAGGTCGTTTCTTTGTCATCAAATAGTAAACAGTGAGGGTTACAATAGGTACCAAAGGTAATAGTGCAAACCAGATACTCAGAGCAAAAGGATACATGAAAACTGTTGTTTTAGGTATCAGAGGAGGCATCTCAGTTACAAATGTTTGAACTTGGCTGGTATAAGTAGTACTGAAATCTAAAATCAGAAACCTATCATAATTCATAGATAAATATGCGAAAGCCATGTCAGCTTCATTTCTATCTAGTAATCCAACAACACCTGTCCAGCTTCCGTTGTCTAGACGATTTCCAAACAATCCATCAGCAGGGACCATCAGGTCATAAGTAAATCCCATGGCTTTAGATACCAAAATCAGGAAGTTAGTTTCTATCACAGGAATGCTTGCAATTCCTTTAACAGATTCGTTAGTTATGTAAATATTCTTCACCGGAGGTAAAACCACTTTGAACTTCTTATAAAAATGTTTTTTCTTCATCTGCAAACTTTTTTATTTGAGCTCGTATCTTACTGACCGACTTCGATAGCAATTCTTTAGCTATAAAATTCAGCTGTAGAACTTACAAAAACTCAATACATATTGTAACAAAACACTTCCAGGTGTATCCAAATCCACGATCAAATCAAAAATGTATAGCCATAAGTGTATTTAAATGCATTAATCAATAAGGCGTTTGTCAGCCATTCGAACCATCTGAAAATATGTTTCATAATCGATATATATCGATTAATAAAACAAAATATAATTAATGTATTCATTATCGTTAGTAAAAAAATGACATTTAGGGTATTTTTAAGAGAGCGACCGAGTTGAATGGCGTCAATCGATATAATCGAAATTTATATATTTATATCGATAGAAAATAACAGTTTTGAGTTTCAAATACAATAGTAGTCATTTGCATGATATTCATAATTAATGTATCCAAATGCATCATGAATAGCCTTTAGTAAAAATTCTAATTCGAAGCTATTATGTAATCATAGTTTGTGTTATGAATAATAAATATAACGAAAAATCATTACTTTGTCTGGATTATTATTATACTTTTTTTTAATCTTCTTTATATCTAAAAGAAATTAATAGGGACTTTTAATAATTAATATAGATTATTGTTATGTTTAAAAATTATTCGCCTTACTTAATACATTGCAGATGATAGAATTCGATTTAGAATTCATAACATAATTGGTTTTTGATAAAAATATTGATATTAAGAAACACTTCATGAATATTTATTCATGGTTTTGCATATATATAAATATATTATATGTATAATGGTCTGAATTAAAACTTTATTTAATTCCTGAATAATAAATTTGTCAGATGCTGCTTAAAAAAATATGTATTATTCATCTGGGAATATACTATTTTTAAATTAAGTGAATATTTTTCCATTCCGATGTAGATTCTGCATTATTAAACTAAGAAGATTCTATCTGCAAGATGTGTTTGTTTGAGTATTTTATTGTAAAGTTTGTTCAGTATTTAATTATCATGATATATATATATATATAAATTTATTTATTACCCGAAAAATGACTCGGTGATTATACTAACGATGCAGTTGCGATAACCGTATGGTGAGTGTATAAGTGAGTTGTTGTTGTTGGGGATAATGGCTGTCTATTTTAATGCGGTGTATGAGCTGCTGTATTTTAATTTTTCGAGTCACAGAAGGTTTAATTTTTAAGACAATGGTCTAACTCTTTATAAAAAAAAATTCCATCTTTTAATGGAATCCCTGCCTGATGGTGACCCTTGAGAAAGTCATCAGGCCAGATTTCTTTTTTTTTTTTATTTTTTTATTTCTTTAGGTTCTCTCCTATTTTCACTATGGTATTTTTTATTTATCATTTTTACTTCTGTTTTTAATTCATCTATGCTCCAATATGTTTTTAGGAATAGCAGCAAACGCGCTCTCAAAATACATTTCTGTATCTTTTTAATTTAATAATTAAAATGACAATTCATAATGTATGTCTTAGAAAATTGTTTCTTTGTTCTCATATATATATATATATAATTAGTTCAGATTTAAAAAATATTTTAGCGATATATTTTATAGTTCATGACACATAAATTAGAGAATATAATAAGCTTAATTTAAATAAATGATTTTTCTTGAAATTATTTTTTAATATCTTCCAAATTCTGCATTTTATTCTGGATTTTATTAGAAATTTATCTGATTAAAAATCAAGAATTTATGCGGAGCCATATCAATTACGTAATATTTGAGAAGATTAAAATATTATGCTGGTAGAGAAATCATGATATAGTAATATCGCGAATATTTTGGCAAATAGATTGAGCGAAGTATAGAGTTGATTTTATAGTATGACCTTTAGAGACATTTAGAAATGAAACGGAACGTTATTATAAAACTTCAAACTTGAATATATAGCTTCCATAACTTATATTAAAAAAAGAATGCATTCACCTCCAATATGTGCAAACCTTTGTATAATATTCGTCTGACGTTA